>CABHPH010156872.1:13204-29919 GCA_902168325.1 Peromyscus nudipes | reverse complement strand
CTTCCTTGTGGCTGGAATAGCTGAGTGTGAAAAGTTACGTTTGTTATTCTAAATCAAATTTGGATTCTTTTTCCTCTTAGTGGTTGTAAAGCCTTTACAACTGTTTATGAACTTTGTTTCATGAACACAACTTTTGTTTCTAGTTTACCTGGCATTGAGTAAATATCTAGAGATTTATTATTAACTAGTATCTTTATCTTTATCTTTGTTTTTGATGAGTAAATACAAACATGGGTGCAGGAGAAAGAAAAAAATTAAACAGAAGCAGAGCCTAGGACCCTACATGGATGGCCTGGCACTGATTATCTGCTTGGATACGGCTGGAGTTTCAGTCAGACTGAAGTGAGCACTGCTTTTCTGACAAATAGCACACTGTCATTGGTCAATTGTTAACACACTGTCATTGGTCAATTGTTAAGTTCATCTGCCATCCCAAGTCCAGAATCATGAGGTAGCTTAGTTTCTATTTTCTCTCATTTAGTTTCCTACTGTTGAGAAGGAAAATGATTGAGTGAGATCTATTCAGAAAACATATAGGCATCTGCTATGTAGGCACCAGCAGGTAGGTGGCTCTCAGGGTTACTGCACTTTTAAGCAATGAAGAGTGTTGGAATTAATGCTACTTCTCATTTTTTTTCCCTGCCTTCAAAATATTACCATATGACACCAGTACCTCAAAGACTTGCTGTTTTAATTTCTTACATCTATCTAGGTATCCACGTATCTATGTATGTATGTATCCTTCTATCTATCTATCTATCTATCTATCTATCTATCTATCTATCTATCTATCTAATCTATCATTTATCTATTATCTATCTATGTATCTAGTGCGTCTGTGTGTGTGTACCATGACACACATGTGGAAGTCAAAGGACAATTTACAGAATTCAGTTCTCTCCTTCAACAATGCAGGGTGAAACTCAGGATATCAGGTTTGATGACAAGTTCCCTTCATGCCAAGCCATCTCACAGTCCAAAGAGCCATCCCTCCAGACCGTCAGAGATCAACTCAGGCATCCCATTGACAATGTCTGATTGACCTCTGCTTGCTCGCCTGCTAAAACACATCCTAATTTCTATTGACTTTACACCTGTTAGAAATCTCCTCGAGAAAATCTAGGTATCACTTTCATAACTTAGGGATTTAACTCAGTGTTATCCTTACTTTGTTTCTCTGTAGCATTTTTTGGAATGCTCTTTGTCAAGTTATTATCAAGTGTCTACTGCTGAACTTAATATGCTTTTATTTCCATTTCCCCTTGAATGTTTGTGTCCTCCCTATCAGTAAGGAGTTAACTGTGAACTTCTTAGCATCACTTTATTTAAATAGAGAGTTGCTTGCTTATTTATTTATATATTTTCCTATTCATCTGCAAAAGGAGTCTGAGTAATTAGGCCATCTGTCATCTTATTTAGCAAACTTTAATTTGAAAATTTTCAAGTTAACAGCAAAATTTGTTTTTAAATAGGTAAAAATATCTCTTCCAGAATTTTAAAGTGACACTTTAAATGAATTTGTTAGTGAAGTCTGAAAATTGCTTCTTGTATTTTTAAGGTAAATTTTTCAGTACCTGACCTCTTATATGCCACTGTGGTACATTTTGGATACAGGAGACAAGGTAAAGTCTTTATGCAACAGAGAATACATATGCTTTGGAGTCTTTCAGGTTTGAATTCCAATATACTCTAACCTCTGAAATTTGCTAGGCATAGAAACTAGTCTTATAATTTTTCATCATTGAAGAATAAACATTGCATGTAAAAGTTGTGGAAAATGTTTGAAAGATAGTGAGCTCTCCATTGAATATATTGTCTATTTTTACCTCTGGCTGCTTCTAGGTTGCTCGGTCCCTGAAGGAGTGAAATCCAATGCAGTTATTGTGAGAGCAAAGAGAAGAGATCACAGGACTTTGGGATGATATCTTCATGTACATACATGAGCCTATCTTTGTCTGGGTACTCTATGGGTGATACAGAGGTTTGCCTAGTGCTTTTCTCATCTACTGGAGTGATGCCCTACAGACCACATAATGGGGACTACTAGAGTGTGGAATCACTTAAAAGGAGACTAATGGGACCTAACAGAGGAAGCAGATGGCTCCTATTTCTCTAGAAAACCTCAAAGTGACTAAAAGGATTTGAATTCTAGAGCAAGAGAACCTAGATCACTCCCCAAAGTCCATTTGCTTATAAATTTCTCTAAAGGGGTTATTCCAGGTACAGGCAATGTATATGATTGTCTGAAGTACAAATGTCTGTGTAGTACTTGGTTATTTACTCAACAAATATAACGTTTTTAGAGGACCTATTCCAGTGCCAGGCACTACCAAAGTGTAACAGTTAGTAAATACAGCTTATACTGTCTCCCAGCTTATGAGAGAAAAGGAAATAATCATGCAAATAAAGGCAAAGGTAAACCCTGATGAGAGGACAAGTGAGATACACTGTGAAGCATGAAAAAAGGTCTGACGCACTCAGGACATGGAAAGGGAGTCCGTGGTCAGCAGCTTTCTAAAGACATTAATGAATAACACCGGCCTTGGCAAAAGGAAGATGAAAGACCAGAGGCAAGGCCATGTTGATGGAGCAGGGTGAGTACCAGCATCCATATGGAGATCACACATAGTTTCAGCATCAGAGTTGCAACATTACAGGGAAGTGGGTGAAAGCATTAGTTCTAAAACCAGGATTTCAACTCGCTGTGTGTCTTTCCAGATACGGGACATTGGGACACCCCTCACTCTTTATGAAATCTTCGTATCTTCTGTTTTACAAATGGGTTGAGCATGATACTTCCTCATAGATCTTTATGTGATTTTATTTGTATGTTAATAAATAAAGTTGCCTGATGATCAGAGCTAAAAGCAAGCCATTTAGCAGAAATCCGGTGGTGGTAGCACACGCCCTTAATCCGATCACATGCAGGCAGAGTCTCTGCGTAGTCAAGGACACAGCCAAGCAGTGACCCTAACCTTTAATCCCAGTATGAACCATAGAGACCTGGAGGCCTGTACAGATAGGCAATGACAAGGAAATCATGTGGTTGGGTTTAGAGCCAATGAGAAGATAGAACAGAAAGGCAATAAAAAGACAGGTCACACAGGAGAAGGGCTATCTCTCAGGGGAAGAGATGACAGCGACTGGTAAAGTAAAGGTAGTCTTGGGCTTCACTAGTGCTCTGATCTCTTAGGCTTTAACTCTGTATTTGGCTCTGTGATTCTTCTTTATTAAGACCGTTGAGAATTTCATCTACAATAAAGTCCTAGGACAGTCTTAGAAACACAGCAACTTCTATGTGCTGTCCACCTTTATTATTTTACCTTTCTTCTTAAGGGAGATAGGAGCCTTGTTTTATACGTGTTCAGAGGAGGGCAGGGTCAACCTCTCACTTCACATTGATTTGGCTCACAAGACTAATGCCATTCGTGATCCAATCAAAAGAACATAACTGAGTGTGAACCCCATGTGGCTTTCTAGGGAGGGCAGCACAAGCACCCAACCACCTGTATGATACCAACTGTATCTTCCTCACTGACAGCAAATTTGACAAAGTGAAAGTCAATAATGTTGTGGATATCCTCACTTGTAACAGATCACTTTCTGTGAGTTATAGTTAGTTCTAAAATCAAAACAAATGAGCATCATGTATTATGACTTCATAGACACATATTTGCAGAGTAAAATTCTGTCCTTTTTTTTTATTATTATTTTGGGTCTGTAAGACAGTATCTTAAGTAGCCCAGGCTAGACTCAAACTGCCTTGAACTCCTACTCTTCCGGCTTCTACCTTCCCAGTGTTGGGGTAACAGGTGTGCTCCCCCATGCCTGTACTGTCTGTACAGAAATAGGGAGGTTGGGAAGAGGCTGGGAACTGCCATATTTTGTCACAGATTCTATCATAACCAGTCCTATCTTTTGCTAATACCTAGCCAAAGTTTACTTAAAGGATAAGCTCAAATGTCTTCTTCATTCCAAAGCAATCTTTCCTGGAAATCTTGTATTATAACCTGGTCTCATATCATTTTTCCTCTTATACTTATTGTACCCTTCTTAGACTGTCTGTGGGAGATTTGAAATTTGCTATCTAATTCAACAGACTGGACACTAATCATACCCAATTATTTGAGAAAGAATTTGTTGCCTTGAACATATTTTGTTTTTTTCCCTATACTCATAAGAATGTCGGCATGGCCAGGGAATTTTGTGTGTCTTTGTCTGTTGGGCAGACTGGAAATTCAGGGAGAATTAGAAAACAGGCCTTTTGGTTTGTAAATAACGGGCTCTTACTGGAAAGAAACATTATACAAGTAAATACTTTATCTTTAGAAAGTGATTAATTATCTCTTCTGCTCTTGATTCCAGAAAGATGTAGAACTTTGAAATACATGCCAGACATCTTCCTTTATACATGGATGACTAGCAAATGCCTCAGAAGCCAGTGTTACGTATTTCTCCTCCATTCAATTTTTTGATGGTTCAGATGAAGCCTGTCTGGGATTTCATTTTGTTTCACAGATGTGAGCATAATGACTCTCTCAGCTTTCTGCAATATGCACTCTGCCTGTGACAGTTCGTCTGCAGGTGGGTATCCCAGTCATGTCCTAGCTGAATCTCCATGACCCCAGCTTCTGGACCTATATCTAACATGAGCTTTCCTCTTTTTATCTTGTAGAAATGTAAGCAATTTTGCCAACCCTTTTATCTTTGAATTTTCTTTTCAGAAACTGTTATTCAAGAGAATCTGTTATTTTTCAAAAATATACATCTTTTATTTCAGTTTTCTAAGACTTATTTCCATTGCATAAAAATAGCAGCTGGTTGAAGCAATAACGAACTTACCAGTAATTTTGTGGCTAGGCTGTATAACTAGAATTTGTCTCATTTTGTGGCTACTCAGATTTCTATCTAACTATGAATTGAATCAAATGATGAAAACAATTCTTTCCATAGAAAGAAGGATGCTAATCCATTAACTATTTGTGTGTCTGGTATACTTGTCTTAAGGACTGGAAGTTTCCTACTCAGCTTCCATATATAAGGCAATCTCCTCTATAACTTACAACCTCTAGTAAAATGCTGAGCAGTTGCAGAGTGAGACACTGTGCTGTATAGGATACTGTGGTGTGCTCATAGCACATTCTGTGGTGTGCTTTGTGCACATGCAACTCCTCTGACTTTTCCACAACGCTGCATGCATATTAGCTAGATATTGTTGATCAAGTTAGAAAACAGTAGTAGTCATATTACCCACTTTATCTTGTTATTAGGATGATTAAGTGAGTTCACATAAATCAGTTTAGAAAAATGTTTGATACAGACAAGGGTTGCCAACAACTTTTCAATTTGTGTTATGGTTCTTTGAGAAACATGTGATTTATGAAGAGAAACTGCTTCCATGATCATGGGTGTTTAGAACAGCTATGATGTGAAACAGAAGCCTGGCAATACCAGCAGTGTAGTTCTGTCTAAGCCAAAGGCTTGTGACCCCAAAGGGACACTAGTTTAAGTCCCAGTCTAGGGCTGAATGCCCCAAACCCAGGTGTGTTGACATCTGAGGGAAGGAAAAAATTATGTTCTGGCTCAGGAAAGGGCAAATTCACCTTGCTCCTTCTTTTGGTTCTGATGGGATTTTGACGAATTGAATTTGCCCACCCACATCTGTGCAGATGGATCACCTCTATTTAGTTTATTGATTCAAATGCTAATCTCTGCTGGAAACAGCCTCACAGAAATGGTATGTTACCAACTCTCTGGGTATCTAGTTGAGACATAAAAGCAACCAACAATATAATTATTTTCATTGCTTATTATTATTTGAAAGTGAAGGAGAAATTCTCTTGTGTTGATATGACAGCAAAAACAGCTGTATTTTCCTGCCCTCATGCATTCATTTGACACAATTTGTTATTTTACTTTTCCTGTTTGTATTATTAGCTTCCTTTTAAATACTGTGTGACTGCTCTGGTCTGCCGTAGACAGAATATACGCAGTGTAATGCCCATACTTGCGGGTACTACCCCTATTCCCCCCCTTCCCTTCCATTTCTGTCCACATGCCTTCTTGTCACCCCTCTGCTTGTTTGCTGCTTCCTGGGCATCTTTCTTCCCTATTCTCTGGCCACTAGCTGAGTTCTCTGGAACTGAGTCAAGTCACGGGCATGTCTGTTATTCAGTGGCAGTAGCTGTAGACGAGGCAGGGAGATCTTATTCCCACATAGGTTTTTACATATTAATGTTCTCTCTGATTGGGGAAGAAGTGCAAACCTGCTAGATTGCTATTTTGAAATTCATAATGAAGAGAAATTAGTTATCCCAGGGAGAATGTTAGGAGCAGATCCAACTGAAGCTGTAGTTAGATTTACATGAACGCAGAAAACTAAACTCTAGGCTGTCCACATCCCGATTAACATGCTTTACTTAATGAAGGGAGGAGGTGGTCAGGAAAAAAAAAATCCTGCTATCATATAAAATGGACATTCATTTTTATTTTTACCCCTTGAGTTCACTCTTGAGTCATTAAAGGATTTATATATTTGTTTACCAGTTTTGTCAATCTTCACTGAGAATGGACCTTGTATTGTTTTCAGGAAGTATGGTTCTTCTTAGTGGAGTGTGTGAGAGCCGCCTGAGTTAGCACATGAGGAATCTGGAAGGTAAGGGGAGGTAAAGGAAGGTAAGGAAGCTGGCAGGCAGCTCATGCAGTCAGTGGTAGGGTAGACAGGACACACCAGTGCTTCTGGATAGAGGGGCTGGTGCCTCCTATAAAGAAAGACAGGTTAACACACTGTTCTCTGTGGCTCTAAAGCTTCTTTGTCAATGGGAGGTGGGGGGCCCAGCTTCTGTCACATGCTCAGTACCATCAGAGGAGCACTGATTTTCCTCCTGGAAGATACTGAGACTACACTGACTTCGTTGCTTGGTTTCTACACAAGTCTAAGGATGCGAGCAGGGTGGTATGTATCAGTATTTGGTGGAGAGGAAGATCCTGTAAACTGACCTGACATTAGCAGTCATGTTCAGACTATTATATTCCAAGGCACACTGCCTTTTTAGGTACTATGATAAACAGAGTTCAAAGATGACCCCAAGTTCCTTCCTTTGTCCTCTGTTTCAAGTCTGTTAGTGACTTTTCTGTTTAAGGAAGACTTATTTTGGCTATGGTTCCAAAGGGATGAGAATCCCCCATGGCACGATGGAGGCATGTCAGCAAGAGTCAATCATGGCAGACAGAGCAGGAGCTGAGAGACCATATCTTTCTCACAAACACAGCGAGGGAAATAGGAGTAGCTCAGAGCTACATAGTCTCAAAGCCTGCTTCCAGTGAAATAATTTTCAAGGCAAGGCCACACTACTTAGACCTCCTCAAACAATTCCACCAGAACCAAATGTTCAAATCCTGAGCTTACTGCAAATGATTCTCCTTCAAGCTACCACACAAAGTATTTATCCAGACATTTGGTGAGTCTCAGAAGAGATGTTGCAGATGGAATGTCCCAAATTACTTGACTTTAAGAAAGGAGGATTTCTCTGGTTGGCCTGACCTTAACCAGGTGAGTTCCTAAAAGGTACAGGACTTTTCTTAACAAAATTGTGTGAATCAATACAAAGGAGGCTCTTTATCACTGTCTTTGAAGATGGAAGGCATGTTTGAGAAGTGAGAGCTGACTCCCAGAGCTAAAATTGTCCCTTGACATTGACCAGCAAGGAAACAGAGACTTTTATAACTGCAAGGAACAGTGTCAGAACACTATTGTAAGTTCCGTAAGAGAATGACCAACATATCTATTTCAGCCTATTGAAGGGCAGAGGACTCAGTTACACTGTTCCATGATACAAAGATAAATGGGTATCTTTATAAGGACTAAGTTGATGATCAATAAAGAACTAATATGGTGGTTGCAGTGCAGCTTGGAGCTTTGACATCAAATCAAATGTACATGTTTCCTTTATCAGAATCTAAAGTATGAACTATATATCTTTACTACCCACCAGGTTCTTCCATATTGAAAAGTAAGTACTGGTAAAATGAAAGGAGAGCATACTTTAAACCAAACTCAGACAGTGTGTGTGTGTGTGTGTGTGTGTGTACACGCGCGTGTGCGCACACTAACATTTCTAGGAATTGCACAGAATGGTATAAGTCTTTGGTTTAAAAATCCTTAGAACCATGCATAAAAACTCTGTGATCAAAATTCACTCAATCCCTATGTGAAAATGCTGTTCAGAAGTGCCAAGCTACCCTGTGCTTCTGTGTTCCTAATTTTTCTGGGGGAGTAGCTAATTTTAGCTTTCTGGCAAGTTCCAGATGTTTTTCCACAATCCTGTGTTTAAACCTTCTCCTTTCTCTTAAATAATCCTTGTCAATAGAGTGTATTTTTTTATAGGCAACTGAATCACTGCTGCTAAACTTGTAGTATTAATGAAGAAGTCAGAGCTGTCCCTGTAGGGCTGTAAGGAAGAGCTTAGAGTGTCTGGTGAGAGCTCTGCCACTTGGCAAGAGAAATCATTGAACACAGTTTATTGGATCAGAACCCATTATCCAGGCTGAGTCTTGAGATTGTTAGCCTCCCATTTTTACTATATATGTGAACACAGGGAAGTCCTGAGGCCAAGTTTTGAATGTGGTTGACACAAATAAGGTCCCTTTGGTTATTCTGGTCCAAGAAGAGTGGTGTGGTATTGTACATACCACTGAAAACATATATGATGCTTGTGTGATTTATTTTGGTCTGAAGTTCTAAATCTTAAGGACAATTAAAATCTTGTAATAGGTAAATGCTGTAATCTCAGCACTTTGGGAAGCCGAGGCAGGTGGATTAATGTAAATATTAGGCCAACTTGGGCTACACAGCAAGAACTTGTCCCTAAAACAATAACAAAAGTGATTAAATATGTACAATCTTGTATATCACAGTAATGTACTTTGTCTTACTTGTCACATGAATAACTATTTTGTTCTAAGCAAGCAGAAATCACTTTAAACTTTGTACTGTTGTCTCTGCACAGCTGTCTTATATTTAAGTGACCACATGAAGTATTTTGTTCAGAGGTGCATCCTTTTAAGAAAAAGAGACTCTTGTATGTTTATCTAAGTTTACAGAGACAGGAAGAGAAAAAGCATGGCCTCTCATCTGACTGCTGAGCCAAGTCAGCATGGAGGCCAAGCAATTAGCACAACACAAAGACAGTCATTATTGTACCCAGCAAACCTCCATTGTCTCACTGCTCCCTGCAGTCTTGACAAGTTTTCTCATGGGCCACAGCAACTGCGATTTGGAAAATAAACAACTAACATGCCACATATCGCTGGATCAATCTTTGAGGTATCTAGGTGCCACTTATGATCATTGGGCCTCAACCTTTGCCACTAGGTTGGTGAAAATCCTTGTCACGTTTCGTGCGACTGAACTCCACTGACCCAGAGAGGATCAGGAACCTTGCTTGATTTTTCATCGGTGTCATGTATCTGAGCGCTGAGAGTGAAGGTGGTGGAGGCTTTAGGACGGCAGTTGGCAACAAATTTCTAGAAACAACTTTGCAGTCCGAATGGATCCTGGAGAAGTTGAATCAGATTCCCTAAGCACGGAGATGAGATGGGCTGCCTGTGTTGTGGGATCTTCTGCTCCTTACATGACAGTGAGATTCAACTACAACTTAATGAACTCCAGCAGTGTTATCCTAAAGCAGTCCTGGTATCCTGGCACCCAATAAAGGAGGGGCAGGTACACTCCTATGTTTGGATGACCATCATGGAAGCCAGGCAATTTTTAATCTTTCCTTTTATAAAGCTATATAGCAGCAGCATCCTTGAGAATAAAACCCTACAGGGAGGGAGGATTTACCTTATTATTATTACCAAGTGGAATTTCTTGACAAAATTGAATGGAAGCAGAAGTCTGCATCTAAATATTCAAAAGTAGGTTAGAATTCTCCTTTGTAGGAATCCTGCTCTACTACAGATTTATCATAATTATTTAATTTAGAATAATTATATTGGTTTAACCCTCTTTTTTCCCCAAAAAATTTAGTTCATACCTGACTAATGAAGATTACCAACTAAAAAGTCTTCCAAGCAGGTATTCTAGAGAATCATCTCCCTCTTCTGTGATAACTTGAGAATATAGGAGCACTGGAGCTACTTGATTAATGGCATATGGGTCATTTGTAATGAGCTCTATGATGTTGAACAATTATTACTTAGATTAGTGCTGGTCACTGAATAAGATGCTGGGGAGAATTTCAGGCCATTGTACCTTGAATGCGGATAAGGACTATTGATATATTACACAGATCTGCTCTCATCCAGAAGTGACTGTAGGGAATTCTTGTTAAGGTTAGGCTGTGCCTTGTACAGGTTGTATTACAGCAGTGCCATATATTTCATTGAATGCTATTTTCCAAATAATAGCTATGATAACTTAGAACCTGATTGAATTTTAAATTGCTGCATATCTAATGCATGCATATTAATTTGTATATTCAAATTTTAGCAGCTCTTCATTTTTTTATTTCTTCATCTCTTCTTCCTTAATAAATTTATAACAAATATACTACTCATTTAAAGAAAAAAGTCTCAAAATTGTTTTACCTTTATTGTTAAACTCCAATGATACACCAGATTATTGCTTCCAAAAGGATTTATTTTGATTAATTCCTTGGCAGAAGACAGCTTGGTTAGGAAAAGTCACCAGGGTTCATGACGTCATGCCTCTGTGTGCTGCACTATAGCTGAGGCAGATATGCAAGACCCAGGCCCAGGCTGTATAATAGGAAAGAAGTCAGAACTATGAACTATTGCATGCACTGGCCACTGGTTTGGTATTCCCTGTGATTTTCTCCAAGCTTCGGCTTCTAAATTTATGAAACTGGCATTCTGTAGCATACCATAATTGGCATGAGGATTAAGTAACATAATGTATGTGAAGCCTAGGGTGCACAGGACATTGCAAGTTTTCAGAGAAGGCCATTGTCAATAGTGACGGCAGAGCAAATGCATTTGTTTTCTAAGGTGGGAAGTCATCATCCTAAGGGGTACAGGAGAACCAATATTTGGACAATGACCTCTGCCTGCTCCTGCCAGTGTCTAAATGATGGTGACATCTATTTGGCAAGATTTGCCTCCAGCTTTTTACAGTTGCCTTGCTTTAGATTCCCTTGAAACAGAGCAATGAGGAAACTGTTAACTTAGCTGAGTCCCCCCCTCCCCCCACACATAACAATTTATGTTGTTTTAAGTGATGGTCCAAGTGAGCACTGAAAAATCGCACAGAGAACTGATATCTAGGTACGTAGTTCCTCACCTGACTCTCCCTTCTTAAAATGGTGATATTTCTACCCAATCTTGATTCCAGGGGGCTTTGGCAAGTCCTAAAGCAGACAGCATGTAATGCTTTCTGAATCGTGGGATTTCCCACACTGTACTGCAGCTGTACCCAGGGAACTAAGAAAAAGAATTTTGTGAAAGGGGTGTTGGAAAGGATCTAAACATATCTTCAAGGAACCGTTTCAGTCAAGCATTTCACAAATATATTTGGCAAAAAAATGTTACCAAGTCCTTGCCAGAACATCTGAACAGAACTTCTCAGTTTGTGGTAGAGTCCTAAGTTCTTTGATCTGCCATTATCCAAACTCTACTCCCTGTTGACCATTTTACTCTGATGCCTCAAAAAGAGGCAAAGAATAAGACAAACAAAATGAACATTTTTAAATGAAATAATTAATTAGTCAGAATTTCTCTTGCAACCATATGGGATGCTTTCTGAGAAGCCTCAGCAATACACTACTTACTGGTAACATTATTACCTTTTAAACTGGCATCAACATACAGAGCACATCTTCCATTTTTACTGAGACTCATTCTCCACTGTGATCAAAAGACTAGGCAGCACACACAGGAACCTTCAGCACTTTCCATACATGCTGATGAGTGTTTACATTTGTCTCATGCCATCATGAACACTGTAATTAAACATAAACAGAAATAATTCTGATCACAGTTCTGAGTCCAATTTGTATTCAAAAATTATAAAGTAAAATATAATGATATATCTTTATCAAACAAAATAAGCCAAACAAAACAAAACATAATCTCCATAAATAGCTATGTTGGGCTTTCTTTGAAAATTGTAGTCTTTGGCATGTTAGTTAGCTATCATGAAGAGATGTTATAGAAAAAGTACAGAAAATTAAGTTGCTTTATGGAGACTTAGTTTCACTTCTCTGAGGTTTTCCAAATAAAATGATTACCCACAGTCTTGTAATTTTAGCCTTCCCAATGTTATAGCTGAACAAATGAAGTCTTTTCTTCCCCTCTCTTTCTTTGTATGTGTGTACTGCATGTGCCATCTCCGCATCACATCTGCCTTCCAAATTACAAAAGACTTGAAAAAAATCTTCAAGAGTTTCATTTAGCTTTAATTGTTGTTCTGACAATCAAAGAAACAGATGCTTTACTAAAGAGATTTTTTGTTTTTGTATGTAAAGTAATAAGTATGATTTAAGGCAATGATATTAATAAATGAGTTTGTAGGTTTTAGAATAGTTTTCCTGAGTTACTCTTTAAAGCTCTTACAAATCTTAGAGAAACAATTCATTCACACATTAGCATCTAGGGAATCACTTTTGTGATTCATTTCTGGGTATTTCAAAGTTGAGTTTAAATAAGTTTTGAGTTGAACTCAGGTAAAATTCTCAAATGTCATTGATCTGGTCCTTGTCAAATCATTTTATCTTATTATCTCAGTCTGTCTGTAAGAAAGAGGAGCAGCATAGTGATTCCTTTTGGGATTTTTTTTTGGCATACACATACAAATATTACTAAAACTTAGTTTTGATCTACAAAAAAAATTCCAGGTGATTGAATTAAATAATAGATTTTTTTCTTTCTTATAATATGAACAATAGGAAGTTAGAATTAGTTATTAGATAGCAACACTGAGAGATCATAACTTCACCAGAACGATGTCTGGGAAATGTTTTGGAGGGTACTGGGAATGAAGCATTGTTAAGTTCCAATTTACGTGCATTCAGACTCTTTATAGTGGCTGTCAGCTCTCTTGTGGCTTTGTACTCAGGGGGCACCAGGTCCCTTCAGGCCTGACCAGTGGCCAGAGCATCAGGTCTGAGGAGCTTACTGACAACACTCTAGTGATTCTTATGATGTCCATTCTGTGTGGACCTAAAGTCAGCTCTGTGAATTGTTTATTCATGGAAGTGCTACTATACCACCATCTATGTAGTATCCAGATAGCTGCAAGTGCAGTGAGTGCTTAATTCCTATAGCATGTATGGGAGTGGGTATTATATACTTAGAAAGAAGAATTAGAAAAACCTCACAGCTGTGAGCTGAGAGATTTTTGATCTAACACTATAAAAGATGAATTTATAAAATAATGTTTGGAAAGAAAAGAATGAAGTGTTTCTCTACAGCAATGCTTTTTGAGATGATATGCCCATTTCATCTATAGAGTTCTGTCTGAAAGGTGTCTGGACTTTCTGAGACACAGTGACAGCAACTAACACAGGGCAATGATCTGCTGCGTTACATAGTAGGGTGTGCAGGAGGGTCTCCTTGATGTTCTAATTGTACTCTGGATTTCAAAAGTTCAGGTTTCCTCAAAGTTGAGCTCTAACTAACTGGACTTTCAAATTCACCCAAAACAAAATTTGTAATTTATTTTCTCATTACCTTTTTATGAGGTCTTATAGCCACCATAATTCCTTTTGTGCTTTGAGATTTACAGGTTAGGTCCTGTAAAAGGTCACTGTGTGACCCTCTAGGCCAGCACTGTATCACTTGCCTTTCTATTTCTTGTCTACAAAAATTAATGAAGGCATATTTACATGATAGTGTCCTTTTAATGTCCTCATGACTCAAGTACAGAAGCTTAACTAATTTTACCACTGCTGTTTCTGAATTTAGACATTATAATCAAGTGAACTAACATGGAAGACAGTATTGGCAAAGCTTATTGTCCTATGTGCTGGATTTCAAATAGAACTAGAATATTGATAGGATCCCATCTGGGATATTACCAAAAATGTGGCGTCTTACTTTGAATATTATTTTTTTTGCAGCATTATTCAAAAGTTGAATGCACTTGACTGCTACTGTGACTCCAAGAACACTCTTGGTTGACTAAGGGAGACTTCAGCTTCAGAGTCCTGTGCTATTCAGCAGAAGGAGGTTCCAGGGAGGGCATCATTTTGCCTGCCTGGATTAACTTTAAATAGCCCTACACTGCTAGTGCTTTTTAGATTTCTTAAGGTACTTTTAGCTAAAAACACATAGCATTCACAACAAAAATTTTATTCTTCTCCCATCTTTTATGTTTTACCTCCTAATTTACTACATAACATAAATAGCATTTCATGCCCTAACATTAAAAAAAAATACTGTATACTGAATAATGTTTCTCCCCTTAAAGAATCTTTTAAACAATGATAACAATATTTGGCCTTCAACATAAAATATTACCTTTTTATCCATGATAATAATGAGTATATGATAATAGATACGCATATAAAGAGAGAAAAGAAAGAAACCCCAAACAAACCACACCATCCAGTTTCAGCCTAGCTGCCAAATCCTATTACAGATTCAATCCTATTAAAACGTTCCCAGGTTTAAGCCTGCTTTGGAGTTTTTCATAAGAGTGCATGACCCCTACCCAAACCCCTACATGTGTGGTCAGGGACCTCAGGATAATCGTAAACTGCCTGGACTCCCATTAATCTCGCACAGTCAGATATTAGTGCTTGTAAATCAGCACCCAAACAAGGACAATGGTTAAAGCCATCAATAGTCTTTTAATGAGGCAGATCAAAAACAAATGAAAGCAGCAGGACCCTAGGATTTGCCAAGAAGGGGAAGGGAAGGCCATAAGCTTTGTCTGATTTCTTACAGAAAAAAGTAGATGGATTTAGTCCAGGTCCTGTCTTGAAACTACTGCACCCACTGTTAAAGAAAATATAAAACAAGATTATTTCAAGGAATTCCCTTCATTTTCTTTGTTAGAGACATAGCAGCTGGCACTTTATCTCCCTTTCTCTTTATATTCCCGCACAAACATATATCGGCATATGTACATTAAAGTGCATATATTTAAAAGAGGAGGGCATTGCAAATAATAACTGAAAGAAAATACATTAGGCAATGACCAGCTACACTTTGTCAGGAATTTTAATTACTTATCAGCATACTTGCATGCATTTTATATGCTTTTGAAATTCCCGCAGATGGTTTTTGTCCATTAGAAAAGGGTAGAGGAAATACCTTGTTTTGTAATTCCTTTTTTTAAAGAAGGAGAAAAATAAAGCAAGATAGAATTTATTATGTAGCACGCATGTGCAGCAGCATTATAATGGTTGCCAAGCAACCTAAAGGAGCCATATCATAGTGGGGGGGGGGCAAATGAGTGAGCAGATGCATGGGATTAAATAGAGAACAGGGAGACAGAAGTCAGCCCTGAAATGAGCTCACCTTGGCATGGTACTTCCTCATGATGATTTCCTCCCATTTGAGTACATTTATCTTGACTATCTCTTTTTGATTTTTTTTCCTTGGGGTGGGGGAAACTTAGGTTTTTGCTACCTTTTTAGTTAACTACTTAAGTAAAAGACTCAAAAAGAAGAGGTTTGGAATGCTTATAAAATTCACTGCTCTAGTTACATTCTTACAAGACACTATTTTAAGGAGCAGGATGGATAAACAGGCATTCTACTTTTGTTTAAAAATCACCTAACGAAAATGTACATATTCAAAAACAGAATTTTGTTGAAGGTGCTCTCAAACTATGTTCAATTCAAGTTGACAACTACTAAGCCACTTTCACTACTATCATATCAAAATATTTCTATATATACCTATCCAATTTTATGTATATGCACATACAAAGTTTTAGTTGACAATCACACACACACACACACACACACACACACACACACACTACAGGAACCTATGGTTAAAAAATAAAATATTTCTTCTTTATGTCATATAACAGATATTTGGTATAGACATGAAACCTTTAATGTTGGAAGGATAAAAACCATTGTTATAGTATTCATAAACCAACTTAAAAGGTTGATTTAAAGACATATATCCCTTTAAAATGATTTATTAAGTTTTATGTGTAAGTGTCTGCATGTATAAATATGCAACATGTATGTACCTGGTGCCCATGGAGGTCAGAAGAGGCCTCAAATCCCCCGAAAGCAGGTGGTTGTAAGCTATTATATGGGTGCCGTGAACCCATCCTGGGTTCTCTGCATGAGTAGCACGTACTCTTAACTGTTAACCCATATCTTCATGCCTTTCTGCCATTACATAACAGTACCCAAGCAATTTGTACATAGGAAATGGGGAAAACTATAATGCTGTGCATTCAATAGCAGATATACACAGGTAATCTAACCACATGGAGAGCCAGTTCTCTGTATTGAATTCTAGGAGCCAGTATGACATCCTCACAACCCTGAAACCTTGTGCAGTTTTCTTCCCCCAAACTGGGTGGGGGAACAAACAATAAGCTATTTTCAAGCTCACCTAAATTATTTAAGAAATAAAGAAGGCAGCTGGGAGGTGGTGGCGCACGCCTTTAATCCCAGCACTTGGGAGGCAGAGGCAGGCGAATCTCTGTGAGTTCGAGGCCAGCCTGGTCTACAAAGTGAGTTCCAGGAAAGGCACAAAGCTACACAGAGAAATCCTGTCTCGAA
>CABHPH010156871.1:9950-27736 GCA_902168325.1 Peromyscus nudipes | reverse complement strand
CAAACCACATTGAAAACAATAAAGAAATCTAATATCTATGGAAAACTGAAGAGGTGAAAGAGAAGTTTGTGTTAGTAAGTTAAAATTTACATTAACTTCCTTAATAATCTTTACAGGTCTGTTAATTTTTAACAGGTCTATTTGCTTTCTTAAAAGAAAAAAAGCACTCTAAGGTTCCTATAACTGTCCTAAGACTTCCCAGTGCATACTAGGAGATCAAACTAAGTTTGTGAAAGAACTATACACTTAAATAAATTTGAATGTACAAAAACTTGAAGGCAGTCATCAACTAAAAGTTTATTATGGAAAAATAATGAGGAATGTGTTCTGGAAGAAGTTTCAAGCCTTCCCCTCCCCTAGTATTTTCTTACATTAAATACAATGCTAGAGAGCTAGGTATGTAAGATTGGAAAAATATGAGTAATGAGGGTCTTCATTCTGCAGATAAATGCAGAAGAAATCTGTTAAAAAATGTACTGCCTAGTGTCCAAATAAATTATTAATGGAAACACAGACATGCAATGGTACAGGCAAGCTCTGCTCCTGGGGTACAGGGAACCTCTGGAGTCTGACAATGAGTAGCAATTACCCAGATATGTAAAGACCTGAATGCAAAACTAAAATTCCATGTTAAATCATGTAGCTAGTAGATATTGACCCCAGAGCAAGAAGACCATCTATTTTTCCAAATATTTGCATGGCGATACATACTGGTAGTGTGTAGGAGCTCTGAATTTTTGTTGATTTGTATCAAAATTAAAACATTGTGGAAAAATTAAACCCATAATAGCAAAAGGAGCAGTAAGATGGTTGTTGTAGAAGGTATTTATTGTCTCAAATCATATCAAAGTACAGATTACTCAAATACGGTAATTATATGTTTGGGATGATATTCATCTCTTGCTAAGAGTATTATGGTAAAAATAAAAGCATAATGAGTTGAATTCTATCATCACTTTAGCTCTTGCTGGTACAACTTAAAAGTTTACTTAAAGCCAAGCTAATGCTACTTTCACTGAAGACTTTTGGCAAGGAAAAAAACTGTATGAAAAGTAATAGTGTGATAATCAGCCATAAAAAGAACATGACTTTTATAAAAAGAAATTTTAGGCTCCTATTGGCATACTAAATTCATCTGACTCAAACAAATATATTTTCTTCATAGCTAGTTGTTTCACTGTTTCTAAATAAGAATTACTAAGCAGTGGGTAACTTTAAACTCATTAAAAGAAGAAAGGCATACAATCTTAATCATAACAATTACCGTATGTTACCATTTCTGCTTATGTGTCATTTCATAGTTCCATCAATGTATTTACATGGTACTTTGTAAAGTTAAACTAAAATATTTTTACTTTTCAGTGGAATTACATAAGCAAGAATACATTTCGGATTCTCTTTGGCCTGGCATTCATTGAAGACCTATAAGAATGAGGCACGTGGTTAACCACTAGGGTATGGAGGTAATGTCTAAAGTACTGGCAAGAGCATACAGACTTATAAGTAAGAAATAGCATGATGTACTCAAGGAACCACTGTGGTCCCCAGACAGGGTGGTATGAGGAGGAAGTGGTTGCTGACCAAGGAAAGCTAACCTGGAGAAGGAAATGAAATCCAGATTGCAAGTATGCACCCCAGTTCATATGTCCACATGAGGGGAACCTGAAACAAGGCCTTGAGCATTGGTATGGGTATTATATCTAAGTTTGTTTCATCATACACACAGGAAGAAGAGGAGAAAGTGAGATATGAGCATCCAAAATTTTTCAGTTAATAAATATTCCTGGTTATAGGCAACAGGCCTTAAATTTGCATAGAATTTCTTTACTATACTTATTGGAATGTTGGCCTCCAGTAGCATGTTGGGTATAAAAACCTCAATGAAGACTAGGGAAGTTTCAAAGTGTGGATCTGGTAATGTGAGAAAGACTCTGGTATTTATCTACAGGTTTTATAGCTCAGTTTTTAACAGTGTTCCCAGGGTACAATGAGTACTACATAGCTTCCAGTGGAGAGGGGGAAGGAAGGAGGAAGAGAGGAAGGAGGAGGGGGAGGAGGAGAAGAGAAAAAGCAAAGAGGAGAGGAGGATAGAGCAGAGGATAGGAGAGCGGAGGAGAGGGAAGGAGAGGGGAGGGAGGGGGAGGAGAGGGGAAGGGAGGAAAAGGGAGGGGAGAGGAGGAGAGGAGAGAAGAGTAAATCATATGCTTGATATGGAAAACTTTTGACTTATCAGAGACTGTCCCTAACTACAGGTAAGTTTGATGTATGCTTGAGTTGAAAATTAACAATGTCTGACGTACCATGTAACTGTTTGAATGTTAGAGAATTTGAAGTAACAAAGGAACACAAGCACAGCTGTGATTCTTGACTTTATTCTGAGACCTTTTGTGGTGGTATTGTGTTCCCCAAAATATTGTGTACCTTAATAAACTTATCTGGGGTCAGAGACGGAACAGCCACAATATTAAACAGAGGTTAGGCAGTGGTAGCACACGCCTTTAATCCTAGCATTCCAGAGACAGAAATCCCTCTGGATCTCTGTGAGTTCAAGGCCACATTGGAAACGGCCAGGCATGGTGAAACATGCCTTTAGTCCCAGGGAGTGGTGGTAGAAAGCAGAAAGGTATATAAGGCGTGAGGACTAGAAACTAGAAGCATTTGGCCTGGAGAAGCATTTGGCCTGGTTAAGCTTTCAGGCTTCCGAGAAGCAGCAGTTCAGCTGAGAGCCATTCAGATATGAGGACACAGAAGCTTCCAGTCTGAGGAAACAGGACCAGCTGAGAAGTTGGCCAGGTGAGGTTAGCTGTGGCTTATCCTGTCTCTCTGACCTTCCAGTGTTCACCCCAATACTCGGCTCAGGTTTGATTTTGTTAATAAGACTCTTTAAGATTCATGCTACAACCTTTTTTCATAAGAACACACAGATAGAGAGATGCATGAGCAATGTTAGCAAAGGGGATGTAAAGATTGATTCTACAGAGAATAAAGAGTAATGAGAAGTTGAGATATCCCTAGGATCTTTGTATGAGTAGATTGAAACTCCACTCACTGTAGGATATGATGATCAAATGTGTTTGCAAATTAGAAAACAAAGATAATATATTTATTCCTTATGTAATTTACTAGCCCCCATGGTTGCTTTGGTGATCGGTGACTGTAGGCACTAGTGCTACACCAGTGAAAATATAAACCATCCCACATTCTTCTTCAGTTTACACCAGCTTAGAGGGAGGGATGTAAAATAAATAAATAGACTATTGGTAAATCAAATAAGAAATTAAAGACTTATATAGAAAAGATCTCTGATTTGATTCAAAAAGGTAAATTAAGACTTCGCCAGTTGACAGGAATGGACCAGCAGAAATTGTAGTACCTTTAACTAATGAGGAAATATCATCACTATGGAAAGATAATGAAAACTGGCAGAGAGCCTGCAGTAACTTTTTGGGAGAGATTAACAACCACTATCCCAAAAGCAAGAGAATAGAATTCATAAAGAAGACTGAATGGGTCCTTCCTCACATTGTACGACAAAAGCCAATTTCTGGAGTCCTCACATTCTATACTGATGCAAATAAATCAGGGAAAGCAGGATATAAATCAGGAAACTTAAGTAAAGTGGTACAAAGTCCATACAGCTCTGTACAAAAGGCAGAACTATATGCCATTCTTATGGTACTGATGGACTTCACAGAACACCTCAATATTGTCCCTGACTCTCAATATGCAGAGAGAGTTGTTTTACATATTGAAACTGCTGAATTTATTCCTGATAATACAGAATTAACTTCATTATTCATACAATTGCAGGAGATCATGAGAAAAAGGGAACATCCTATATATATAACACACATCAGATCCCATACAGGTCTGCCAGGACCTCTAGCACAAGGTGATGATGAGATTGATCAGTTACTAATAGGTAATGTGCTAGAAGCCTCAGAATTTCATAAGAAATACCATGTAAATAGCAAAGGTTTGAAGAAGGATTTCTCCATCACTTGGCAACAGGCTAAGGATATTGTGAAAAAAATGTCCTACTTGTTCCATCTATAACCAAACTCCATTACCTGCAGGGAGCAATCCAAAAGGTATACAAAGAAATGAAATTTGGCAGATGGATGTGTTTCATTTTGCAGAATTTGGAAGATTAAAGTATGTACATCATACCATTGACACGTATTCAGGATTTCAATGGGCAACTCCAATGAGTTCTGAAAAGGCTGATTCTGTGATTACACACCTATTAGAAGTTATGGCCATCATGGGAATACCTGTACAAATTATGACAGACAATGCCCCAGCATATGTCTCCAATAAAATGAGACAATTCTTTGCTTATTACAATATAAAGCATGTTACAGGTATATGACACAATCCCACAGGCCAAGCAGTCATAGAAAGATCCAATCAAACTTTAAAGGATATGCTAAATAAACAGCAACAGGTAACAATGACTCCTAGAAATAGATTGCATAGTGCTTTATTAACCTTGAATTTTCTCAATGCTGATGAGAAAGGAACAACAGCTGCAGAGAGACAGCTAAACCAACTGGTTTATTTCAAGGATGTGCTGACCTCAGAATGGAAACCTGGATATGTTCTATGGTGGGGAAGGGGTTTTGCCTTTGTTTCTGCAGAAGAAGAAAAGCTATGGATACCAACAAAATTAATAAAAATTTGATTCAAACAGGAAAAACCCCTTGAAGAGGAGAAGTAAAAGATCATCCACCAATGTGACATCTCTACAAGTTGTAAGAAAAATTTAACAATCAAAGGTTGGGGTAGGGTTCCGTTTTTGTCTTTCCAGGATAATGGAAATACCCATCTTCCAAAAATCATAAGGCCTTGGATATCCGGATATTTACAGTAGAAAGAAAGAATCTATTGGTACCAATCTACACACAGTAAAATCTCACTGCCTAACATCTATCTCTCTATCAATCTAGTAAAGTTATGGTTCCAATTCAATTATGAGCCAAGCTGGCTTTGGGGCAGGAAGTATAGGCAGGACAAGGAGAGGGGAGAAGGCTGGGAAGTGGAAGGCTGTGTGGGAGAGACCTGCCAGCCACCACCATGACAAGCAAGATGTAAGGTATCAGTAAGCCACAAGCCACGTGGCAACTTATAGATTAATAGAAATGGGTTAATTTAAGATAGAAGAAGTAGATAACAAGAAGCCTGCCACGGCCATACAGTTTATAAGTAATATAAGCATCTGAGTGATATTTTTATACATGGGTTGTGGGACTGCGGGGCTTGGTGGGACCTGGAGAGAAGCTCTCCAGCTACAATAGACAAAATGGTAAATAAATATGGCAATTTCAGGTATGAATAACTAAAACAAGAAGACACAGGTGGGTTGAGTTCTTTGGCAAAGAGTCTTTCTTCCTCTCTGAAGAGGTGACATCTGATCCAAGATCTAATTGAGAAGGTATCACAGACAGCAAGAGCTAGGAGCCAAGGATTCCAAGTAGAGAAAAGAAAAGGATTGCAGACCAAAAGGACATCAGAGTGGAAAGCCACTGAGCTCGGGAGAAAAAAGGGGGGTGGTGGTCTATGACATGCAAACACTAGAGAGTGGAGAAGAATAGGCATTTGTTTTCAGCATATGGAATTATTGTTGATTATCAAGCAGGGAGTTAGACTTGTTAAAGATCATTCTGGGTGTGTTGTTGAAGGGGATTTCAAGAAGACAAAAGTAAAAGCCAGGCTAATCAGTTAGTTAGCATGGATATGGCAGAGGCCCTGCTCTGTGGGAATTACATGGATTGTGCTGTTCACTGCTACAGCAATGCTACCAGATATTCACATGCCGCTTTCATTCCCATTCTGCAAACAGGAACCACAGATTTCATCATGTGTCCACCACTGGCAGCTGGTTGGGTTCCAAGCCCCATCTTCTGAAGCTCTATGAGACACACCATTAGACAGAAGGCCCTGTGATTTGTCCTCACCCAAACTGACAAGGCCAGTCAGGAGAGCCAATATTGAAATCAAAGGCTGACTTTAGCACAGGCCAAAATGATTTAACTGAGAGAAAACAGTGATAGTTTGAAGTCCAATCCAAGGAGGTCACTTGCCAAACACTTGCCTCGGTCCTTACTTATGGGTATTACAGTTTCTGGGCAGATTATTAAGCTGAAAAATTCATAGGAAATACATATTGAATAATTGTTATCCAGAATTCTCAAAGCATTTTGGTTTGATGATTTGAACTTATTTAATGTTTGGGAAATGTTTCAGTATTTGAGTGATTTGGGGGATTTTGAAGTTTTTGCATACACACAATGAAGTATCTTGGGGATGAGACCACATCTGAACAAGAAGTTCATTTGTGTTTATGTGTACTGTATACGCACAGCCCGAAGGTAATGTTATGAAATACATTAAGTGCACCTGTGTTAGGCTGCAACCCCTCACCTGGAGTCAGCTGTGCAATTTCCCACTTACAGTGTTTATGACGTAGAGGATTTGGGGCTGGGAATTATCAGATTAGGAATGCCCAGATTTACTTAGAGAAAAAAATTAGGCATTTAAATTTTTTATTCAAGCATTTTGTGCATTAACTGTGTACTTCACAATCGGATAGGTGGAGGAGACAATAAAGTAATCTGAATATAAGCAAATAGTGTGGTGAAAGCAATGAGATGTGGAAGAGTGGGATCAAGTGCCACTATATACATTATATAGCATATATATATATATTTAATAAATGGTCTTGCAGATGAGAGAGCCTGTGATTTATAGCATTTACCCAATTCTGTATGGTTCTTCACAAAACAAGCTGACTGCAGGATTTAACTTGCCCTTCAATTCTTCCCAGATGTCAACCCAGGTCCTCGTCCTGGCTTCTTTGTTGTCAGGCTCCCCTAGACAACTCCAGTGCATCCTCTCTTTGGCCTGCAGCGTTCCAACACAGCAGTCCCTCTGGTCTTCACTTGTTTTAGGACTTGTTATGAGATTTCCCAGTGAAATGGAAGCAATGATGGGGACAGCTTGTACACCAGCCACCGACTCGTTTTTGTTTACTCATCCTTTGCTTTTCCTCCTGTAACCACAGGTGAACCTCGGTGTACAGAGCAAGGCCTTCCACTTACATGTTAAGGCCACTTGAGGCCAATGGTCGAGTGATTTTTATCCCATCTCTTCCTGCACCATTGTCTCCAGCTCCACTAATTAACTAACATGCAAAACTTATTATTTTTATCATCATCATCATCAGTGCATGGGATCTATCCTCTTGAGCAATTTTCAAATGAAAAAGAAACTTATTGTTGGCTATGCGCACAATGTTACATAGTATCAATATCTGTATGACTGGGATTTATAACCACTGGTTGACAATTCCCCATTTGGCACAAGTGACCATTATTCTGCTTTTAAACTTGACTATTTCATATACTTTATAAAAGTAGAATCTTGGGATTGTATCGAGAAATGTCCCCCATTGGCTCACATATTTAAACACTTGATCCCTTATTGATGGCATTGTTTGGGGAGGTTTTAGACTCTTTCAGAAGTGGAGCCTTGTTAGAGGAAGTATCGTCACTTAGACAAAGTCGCTTTGGCAAAGCCCACTTTGGGTGGGTGGGCTTTGACAGTTTAGAGCCTCACCCTGCTTGCAGTAGACTCTCTGCTTTGTGTTTGCTGTCACTTTGGGATGTGGTGTCTTACCACAGCAACAGGAGGGCAAACGTACAATTGACTTCTTGTAACCGGCTTAAGGACTTGGTATAATGTCCTTATGTCATGGTCTTGTCACAAAACAGTATCACCTGCCTTGATGTTTAACCTTAGCAATTCAAATACTAACTCAGAGTCCTACACACATAACGTTTTATAGATTTTGTAGTTTGTTATCAATAATTTTAATGACTTTATAGGAGCATTAAAGGTATAAGTACCATAATTTTATATTTTTCATACAAAACACTATTATATGGAAAACATTATAAATCATTAACAGGAAGTTCCTCAAAGGCTGTTCCTTTGCTATACAAATACAGTAAGGCCATAATAAAGGCTCCATGTATAATAAACTAATCAATTTATATGTTTACTATTTTATATACCATACTAGCAGAGGAAAGAAACATCACATCACTCAGTCTTGCATCTTCCACCCTAATTATCCCCTATATAAGCTCAGAAAAAGAATTGTCACTTATGTTTGAGAATAGATAGATAGACACAAATATGATATTCAAAGGTAGCTATGAAAAGAGCTATACGTATATGTTGTTTTGGGGTTTCTATTGCTATGATGAAAAAACATGACCAAAGGAACTTGGAGAGAAAAGGATTTATTTGGCTTATATTTCCACATCATAGTACATCACTGAAGGAAGTCAGGACAAGAACTCAAACAGAAATAACCTGAAGGCAGGAGCTGATGCAGAAGCCTTGGAGGAATTCTACTTATTGGCTTGTTCCTGATGGCTTGCTCAACTTGCTTTTTTTTTCTTTTTAAAGAACTCAGGACTACCAGGCCAGGGATAGCACCACTGACATAGGACTAAGCTCTCCTCCATCAATCACTAATTAAGAAAATGCCCCCACAGGCTCGTCTACAGCCCAACTTTACAGAGCCAGTTTCTCACTTGAGGCTCCCTCCTCTCTCTAATGACTATGGCTTGTGTCAAGTTGACATAAAACTAGCCAGTCCCTAAGCCAAGAGTTTTGCAGATAGAGAAGCAAACGTAGCCTGACATGTGGTATTTCTGAAATGCAGTTGCATGATTTATAAGTAGGAAACAACAGAGAAAGTAAGTGATAAAGCCCTCCCTAGCATATTCCCTATAGGCATGGGAATGTGCATCTGGTACATTACTTATCTGTTGCAGTCAACTTGAGCATATTCTGAACAAAGGTTGCATCTTTAAACTCAAGACCATAGATCTCTAAAAATAGAGCACCCGAAGAGCAATTTAAACAGTCATGCTTGCTGATGTCCCATAGGACTTCACTGCCTATCAGCACCTCGACTCTCCTGTAATTCTTGGCCTTTGTGCTTTAGGGGTAATTAATAACACTAGAATCTTAGAATCATTTTCAAACCTCTCTGTGTTTATAGAAGAACAGAAGTAGAGACACTATGCACATCATCTCATCGCTGTCTGTTTGGGTTTTCTCCCATTGACATTTAAGGCTTAGAAACTTCTTTGTGAAATAATCTTGATTTACAAATTAAAAAGAAAACACATTGAACTTTACAGAGCATACTTATCCACAAGACCACAGTTAAACAATAAAAACTCAGGTCCTCCGAGACTGTTAAGCCAGAAGTTCTCATGAAGGCAGGACATTGGTGAAATTATTAAGGCCACTCCACATAGTTAAAAGGGAGATTTATTTTGTGGGGTAACTTACAAGTGAAGGGATAGGCTACAGGGTCTGGGAAAGGTGTAGCACAGTCCAGCGGTGTTCTCTGTAGAACTCTGCTCAGTCTACCTCCAGCGTCCAGGGTCCAGGAACCAAGAGAGCTGGGGCATGCGGATCTCGGGTCTTCAGGGTCCTCTCTGGGCTCCGCCTTGTAGGAGTGACCGAAGTGACCTTGTAGGAGTTACCGAAGCCTCAGTGGGGGTTGGAACTTCCAGATCAAAGCTAGAATGGCCACCTACTACAGCAGGATGTCCCTTTGTATGCTTATAGTAGCCATTCATGTTTAAAGACTGGGTCCTTTTTAGTCAAAAACTGACTAGTGAAAGTTTCTTTCTTGGCACATTCTTATTTTCATCCATATTTCCTCAGTAGAGTCTTTTCTTTTTGTTTTCTTCTTTTAAAACTAAGGCTGACTTTTTTCTCCCTAAGACCCCCCTTTTTTTTTCAACCAAAGAAACGTTTTCCACTTTACCCCATGCTCGCCTTCCTGAGTTTGCCAGTTCCTGAGAAATTTGACTTCAGTGCATAAGAACAACAGAGGAGAGTTTTCCAAAGCCTTCACCATTTCCCTACATGTTTTGTTAAGTGTGACAAGAAGGCACACTATTCCTCCAAATCTTAGAACATTTCACACTAACATTTAAATAAGATAGTAATAGACCTAGATCCTTTAAAGGCTGCTTCCAAAACCATCCTCACACAGTTCCCATTCAGACATGTTTTAGCACTAACAGAAGTGATATTTACTGAGGATTTTTTCAACTTCATTTAAAAAAAATAGTGTTGTTTTGTTAGCTTCTCATGCAACTCTTAATTACTAAGAATTTATTTGATCACATTTTTGCAAGTTAAAAAAAAGACTAGATCACAAAAGGGTAAAGTGTATATTCCAAATCACACAGACAGAGCCAGGCGTGGAATTGAGATGATTTTGCTCCAAGGCCTGCGCTCTCACGTACCACTGTTTCCTTAAGAAATTAAGAGAGACATTTCTCCAACGTTTTGGATGCTTTGTCTTTTGTGATAAGGTTATTGGTACTAATCTCTAACACCTATGTGTGTGCTTTTTTGAAATAATACAGACTGTGCCACTTCGCATGCCTTATGTTCTTTTCTATTTCACAGTTTGAAACATTTAAAGAACCCAAGGAAGAAAATGGCAGTGACTTCTGCCCTGACCTCATCTTATCTTCCTTCTCTTCTTTTGACGTATACCTTCTGTATTAATTGGTTCTTAATTAATCCTTGTGCTTCGGGATTTGAGACAGCTTCTGAGTATTGGTAGCCAGCTTCACTCTGGCTCATTTTTTCTAACAATGTTGATTGAAAATTAATTCAATGGAGAAGAAAATGATGGTGTGCTGTGTAGCGATGTGGCCTGTGGGTGCTCAATTTAAAAATCCTGTCAATTAGGGTCATAATTTCAGCTAAAGTTTGCATGTAGATGCTGAAAGGCATCGCGTTGGGGCCTGAAGGCACACAGTCCATGCTCAGAAAAATCCCTCTGTCAGTTCATGAATATATTACTATTTATTTAGAAAGAAGACAAAAATATTTGTTTCTGGCTTTGAATTTGTACTTAAACAATGTGAGATTATTAAGTATAATTGTAGCTAGCATGAAGTCCTTAAGACCTGGAATTTACAAAAACAAAAAAAAACAAACAAGCAAACAAACAAACAAAAACCTTTCTAAATGTTCCTGTGAGAACAGCCCCTAGCCACAGAGATCTGAACAGCATTTGATTAAGATTGAAATCTTACTGCTCTTCTACTTACCAAGTGGGAGTCATTTTCATTTTTTCATCTGTTCAGAGTAAACAATTTCTAGAAAACTCTCTTCAGATGGCCCATAACAATCAGGTGATTGTTGTTTTCTTCATCTTTAAAGATTCATATTTATCCACTTGTTTGTTCATTCTCTCCTATAAATCCAAACATGTTACATGATGGATAAGTGTAGAATAATTCAATTGCTGTGACAATGGCCAATAACCAATGGAAAATACATTTTGAGCTTATTTTATGCAAACCACACACACACAACACAAAAGCCTTTTAATGTTTTCCTAATTTCTAATATTGAAACATCATGCTGCTACACTGAATACAAAGGAATCATTAAGACCTAAGAGACAGCGTTATCTTTGTCAAAAGTCAAATTAGAGCATATGGGAGTGGATAAGGTTTGAAATGTATGCTTCTATTTCCCATGTTCATAGTCTATGTGCTATTAACAGAGTATGGGCCAGTTGGTATACATGTCTGGTCTTAAGTGAAAACAAAGACATCATCAGTGACACCCCTGTTGTCAGAAATGCTGGTCACCCACCCGATGGCCATCTTCCCATTATCTCTCAGTGAGTCACTGTGCCCCACTATCCTCTTTCAGCCACATGTGCATGAATGCCTAATCCCTGACTTGTAGCGCAGATTGTTGGTACATCTGGAGACACTGGAAGACTGCAGAGAAAGGGGATTCAGTTAGAAGATGGCTCCCATTTGGGTTTTTTTACTTGGGTTTGCTTTGCTTTGCCCCCGTTTCCCTCCAGGTACCTTCAAGGTAGATGTGATTGTTGAATCTCCAGCAGTCACTTAGGACTGCAAGGTACTGTTGGAAATGGAAACCACATACAGGAAGATGAAAGGGATGGGAGTACCCGACTTTGGTAAGAATGCTCACCCCAATGTAATTTTGTAAGAATAATACCAAACACTTACACTTTCTAATCTTTTGAATTTTTAATTTATTTTGGTATACAGTGGACTCCTCACTGTAAAAACAAGGTTGCATGGAATTATGTCATTTTAAAGTGATATAGTACCACATATGACTAAAGAAGCAATATTTAGATAACATATGTAGCTGGAAGTTTTTCTGTGTCCCGCCTGGCCTTGAGGTCCTGTAGCCGCTTATAAAATAATCACTCAGAGGCTTATATTAATTGTAAATTCTATGGCCTGTTGGCTCAGGCTTCTTGCTAGTTAATTCTTACAACTTAACTCAACCCATAACTATTAATCCATGTATCACCACGTGTTCCATGGCTTTACCTGTGTCCCATTACATGTTGCTCCTTGGATGGTGGATTGGCGTCTCTCCTTACTCTCCTTTCTCCTTTCACTATCTCTCTTGGATTTTCCTGCCTGGCTCCATCCTGCTCTGCCATTGTTCAATGCAGTTTTATTTATTAGCCAAAGGAAGTAACATATATTCACAGCATACAGAAAGATATCTCACAGCAAATATTTGTAAATGAATGCATTGTATGAAATAGTTCTGCAAAGGTAGTGCCTTCTATCCCCACTTCTCTGTTATTTCACCTACCACAGTTCAAAAACATTAAATGGAAACTTCCATGTTGAAAGAGAAGGAGGAAGAATTCATACAACTTCCATTTTAATATGTTGTTACAATTGTTTTAGTTTATGTTGGTTTTTTGCTACTAGTCTCTTACTTTCCCTAGTATATAAATTCTTATAGATGTGTTTATATATACACATATATAGAACATAAAATAGCATGTAGGGAAGGTTAGATATTATCCAGTGTTTCAGAAATCTACTGGGGGTCTATAATGTATCCCTGGTGAATAATGTGATAGCTATGTATTAGTCTAATTCTACTCCTCATTTTCTCTCATCTTCTAGCAATCTATCACTGGGTTGTTCACACAGCACTGACCCTGTTCCTTTAGCAAGGCCTTCTAATGTTCTGTCCTGGACTTGCCAATCTGCCATATGTCACAAGGCTAGAAAAAAAATACAAGGGTATGTTGATCAGACAACTCTTAAAGGAGCCATAAAACAAAATTGAAAGGGGTGTAGTGACAGAACAGAACAGAGCAGTGCAACCGTTTGTCTGGTCTACTGATGCTGACATTTGCTTGTTGGTCTGGAGCTTTTAAACTATCCCTCTCCCCAGCTGTTTCTAAAATTGCAGTCCACAGACACATAGGAGTCTATTGATGTTTTTGTAACAATCTTAAAATGGATGTTTGTAGTTTTGAAAGATGAAGTTTCTATTTTGCAATGACATTGCTCAATTTCAGGCATCCTCAGAAAGCATTTCTTTCTGAGCTTGAGTTGCTCCCAGGGGAAGATCTAAGACAAAGGTTTGCTTACAGTGGGACTATGACTTCAGGGAGAAGAAAGAAGTCAATGCAAGCATATTTTATTGGCTTGAAAAATGTGGAGGTAACTGGTGGTTTTCTCCCAGAATCTTCTGAAAGGACATCTTAAAAATCTAAGAAACAAACAAAGAAGTTTAAGGGGATCCTCATGGGTAGCAGGAGCCTCACTGCTGTTTTATATGGATAAGCATGAATCAAGTTCTTAAAATATGCCCTGTCAAGACATCAGAGACAATCAGAGTAGGAGAAGAGAAGGGAGGTGAGTGGTACAATCTGGAGGACTGGTTGACTTTTAGGTCCACTACAGGCTTGTTGGAATAAGATATAGAGCTAGCAGAATTGGGGGGACTGAACACACTTCATCCTCAACCATTCAGATTCATTCACAACACTGTTACTTCAACCCTTCTTACAGTGGTGGTGCTGGTCAGGCACACCTCTACAAGGATTAGCAACAGCTAGTAGAACAAGACAGATGCCCCCTGTAATAGTCCACCCCCGATATCGATTTTAGCCCTCTTCTGACTCGTCCAAGTTTTCCTCAACAGAGGCAGAGATTGGACTCATCTAGGTTACTTTCCTAGGGAAGTTTCTTCATTCCCATGATCCTTGCTATTGTCTTTGTTAAGTCATAGGTGGTGCAGCCTTTGCTTTGTCATTCAACAAGCATGGAAGTATTAAGAGGCACGACATGTTCTCCTGCCCCCGTGACAGAATGCCAGTGTTAGCTCTTCCTTGTAGCCAAAATTAAGTACTCCTGTCAGTTCACTGTAGCCTTTCTTTGCTTTCTTTTCAAGAGAAACTTAATATATTAGGGTGACACTTAGAGAGGAACAGTGGTGTGAGAAAACAAACATATCAAGAAGTCATATCACTCAAAAGAAAGAAAAAAACCACTTTTCTTCTCAGTCAGAAGAGATCTGAGAGTCTGAAAAAATGTCCCTGTGGTTAAGTGTACTTGCTTCTCTTTCAGAGGACTGTAATGTGGTTCCCACAACCCATGTCTGGCATCTCATAATCACCTCTAACTGCAGTTCCAGGGGACCCGATACTCTCTTCTGGCAACTGTAGGAGCCCACAAGTGGAAATACACACATACATACTTACATACACACACACACACACACACACACACACACACACACAAATAATAAAATAAATCTGAAAAAAAGGACTTTTAGTAATCAAACCCACAATCAATTCACTGATATCTAAAGCCTGTTTCGTGTTAAGAATTCAATGTCAGTCTCTTCTATGCTGTTGACTGGTTGTATATGATGACGACTGAATCCGTCTTGTGTGAGAGAGTTTTCAATGCGCTCACACATAATAATCACCTTTACAACAATAGATATCTTGATGGTGGGTCCATTGCAGAAGAGAGGATGTTGAACATCCACACAAGCAGCCTGTATGATGCCTTTTCAGAAACTCCCCTGTGGTAAATGCATCTTTCTAGACATTGATGGGAAGTGTGCATCTGCACGCTTTGTGTAGAAGCCCATTGCATCATCAGAGCATGTCGGAGAAACTGTGGTCCAGATCTGTTCTAAAATATTACAAAAGTTCTTTCAGAGAACCTCATGCTATAGGAAGATCAATAAAACTAACAAGTTTATGGCCGGATTGACAAAGAAGGAAGAGAAAACACAGTCACTAACATCAGGAATTAAAGGGGAAACACAACTGCAGACCTGCAGATATATAAAGTTAATAAGGGGAATGCCATGAACAGAATTTTTTTTTTGGTTTTTTGGGACAGGGTTTCTCTGTGTAGCTTTGTGCCTTTCCTGGATCTCGCTCTGTAGACCAGGCTGACTTCGAACTCACAGAGATCCGCCTGCCTCTGCCTCCCGAATGCTAGGGTTAAAGGCATGCGCCACCACCACCTGGTCAATGAACAGAAATTTAATTACTTAAGTAAAGCAGAAAACACAATGAGCCTCAACTTATATGAAACAGTTTGCAATTTTCTACAACTAAGGACAATGGAGTTTTAATGTAAAACTCTTCTAAAGCAACAATCTCCAGACATAAGTGGTTTTGCTGGAGAAGTTTCCTAAACGTTGAATGAAAAACACTGCTGACTCTGTACAGGACCATCTTTCAGGAAAAGTACAAGAGAATACTTCCTAATCCATTCTATGGTGTAAATATGTCCTACAGTCTAACAGTTCCATTCTTGGACATTTATCCCAGAGAAATGAGAAGGTGAATACACACGGGACTCGGGGGGAGGTTTAGTGGGTAAAGCACTTGTGGCTTGAACCTGAGTTCCATCACAAGCACCGTGGTAAACACTGGACGTGGTGGCGCACACATTAGCTAACCCCAGTTCTGAGAGGGACATGACTGAGACAAGTAGACCCCGGGAGCTTGTTTGCCAATCAATCTAGTGCAAATGGCAAGCTCTAGGTACGATGAGAGACCATGCCTCACAAAATAAGGTGGAGGAAAACATCCCAAAGTCACCTGCTGACCCCTGGCTTTCACATGTGTCCACACAGGTGAATATGCTCACATGCACACAGCATGCATACTACACACACACGCACACACACACACACACACACACACACACACACATTCATGCCATATATTGTACACTCAGCAATAAGTGTTAGTGATAGTATCATAATAACAATGCCATTATTGATGTCTGCCTAGGACTTAGTGGGGTAGCAGATGACAACAGAAGCATCTCTGTGGTGATGACATCACTATCTTCACTATAAATGTCAACATCCTGCTAGTGAGAAGGCACCATAATCTTGTATGGTGATGCCTTCAAGGGAAGTGAATTATGAATGTAAATATATGCATGTATACATATGATATATATAAATATATATATATACATACTGTATCTTATGTAGACAATCAACAATTGTCTCAAAATAAGATACATTGAAAGCAACCAAAAATAATCTCATATTTTCAGATTGTTTTTAAATGCAATTATTTTATATTCTGCTAAATAATATGATGTTGATCATGTCTAGAAAGTATCTATATCATATTGTGAAAGAGTTTAAAATAAATTTTAGAGAAAGAAGAAGAGAAAAATAAGCCTCAGAGTATCACTAATCTACTATTTTCTTTTGTTGATTTTGTAATATACCATTGAAGAATATCCTACTGTATAATTATTATTTTTGTTGAATTCATACTCCAAGTGCATTTTAAGAATTAGTTCTCAATAGTTGGAGATTGACATATTCTAGATTTGTAATTTAGCAAATTCAATAAATGCTTATAATATTTAGAAATAAGGTTTTTTTTGGTTTTTGGTTGTTTTTGTTGTTGTTTTGGTTTTGGCTTTGTTTATTTGTTTGTTTGCTTTAGTTTCTTTTTCGTTTGTTTGTTTGTTTTGGTTTTGGTTTTTTTTTTGTTTTCTTGGCTTTTGTTGTTTTGAGACAGGGTTTCTCTGTGTTTGCGCCTTTCCTGGAACTCACTCTGTAGACCAGGCTGGCCTCGAACTTACAGAGATCTGCCTGGCTCTGCCTCCCAAATGCTAGGATTAAAGGCGTGCACCGCCGCCGCCCGGCTTAGAAATAAGTTTTTAATGAGCGGAATGGTTTGAGCAAAAAAAAAATCACAAAAAGGCACATACATCGTGTTGCCTAGGGGTTCAAACTTCTCTCTTTTAAGTCTGCCCGTGTGTGCATTCATTCTGTACCAAACGATGCCAGGGCACCTACACTCAAAAGTGTAGAAAGGAACTTTCAAGTGATCAATAACAGGATCTCGCATTGCTTATTAGGGGCAACCTGTCTGTGGGGGTATTCCCAGGGAGGACTACCTGAAGGAGGAAACCCCGCCCTCCGAGTGGGAGAAGCCAAGCAAAGGATGGCTCCGAGGTCCCAGGATAAAGCAGTGTTGCCTGCAGCCTCCACCTGTCTCTAGATGAGAGCATCTAGGAGATGCTGTTCCCACTGCTGTTGCAACCACCGCTGCTGGTGCAACCACCGCTGCTGGTGACATCACCGCCATCGCCCTCTACTGAGAGCCAACTGCAGCTTCTAAAGCCTTCAGTGCGGACTGACTACCAGAGACTCTCCACGATTCTCTTTGGCCTTCTGGGTCAGACTGAGGCCCTGCTGAGACACCCAACTTCATAGGCTGAACAGCTCTCAGTTTCTCAGCCCTTTCAGACTGCAGATAGCCTTTGCTGAATTACCCATTTTATATCACCTAAGCCTATCTAATAACTCTCTCTCTCTCTCTCTCTCTCTCTCTCTCTCTCTCTCTCTCTCTCTCTCCCCACTTT
>CABHPH010156870.1:3972-44210 GCA_902168325.1 Peromyscus nudipes | reverse complement strand
CCAGAGTAATGTGAAATATGAAGACTGTGTCCTAGTGCATAATACAGGATTTATAGAGAAGATTAAGATTATTATGCTTTTATTTAATTAATATCACTACAGGAATGTACATGTTAGTGACGCAATATTTAGACAGTGTAAAAATGAAAGTAAAATGTGGTCTTCCTCATTTGTCTAGTATCATCTACAAGAATATTGAAATGTGCCTTATATATTATTTTATAAATAAACCATACATATAATACATAACTTTTCATTGTTTGGACATGAGTAGAATCATGGCATAACAGATGTTTGAAAATGTGTTTTCTGTGTATAATATTCTCTAAACTTAATTGTACGAAGGCACAGAATGATGTATACGTGTCTCCTATGTTAGTTGTTGGGCTGTGTGACATTCCTTTAACATGTTATCTGTGTTTGCCTATGTTATTATGAATAAGGACAAGATTCTAAAGAGACTTAAAAGGTTATAGAGACTGTTGGATACTATAATAAATACATGATATTTTGTTTATATTTAACTTCACTATTTAAATTAGCACAATATTTCACTATGCAACATTTACCAATATGCTAATATATTTCAAGTATAAACTTGAAACATTAATCATGCAGCTATGGCTAATTAACAAGCATGACCTCCTTACCAGGTAATAACCAATAAAAAATTTTGATCTCCATCTTACAACTGCAGAAAAGAACTCAGGGGAAAATAGACAGTTTGAAAAAAAGAAAGCAACATCTTCTCTTGAGAATCCAAATTATCTGTAGTTGAAAACAGTACTCAGCTTTGCAGGCTAATGCTTTCTCTTTTTCTTTTCTTTTCTTTTTTTTTTTTTTTTTTGTGGGGACGGCATTTTTTGAGACAGGGTTTCTGTGTGCAGTTTTGGTACCTGTCCTGCATCTCACTCTGTAGACCAGGCTGGCCTCGAACTCACAGAGATCCACTTGGCTATGCCTCCTGAACACTGAGATTAAAGGTGTGTGCCACCATCACCTGGCCTGCTAATGCTTTTTCTAAGACAAAGGAAAACAATGGCTTTCACCTACATCTTAAAGTCTTTGTCTCTCATGGTGTTTGGATGTTTGGGCAAATCCAAGATACTGTATGATATGAAAGAAGTCTTATTGCTAAATGGACAAGGGACAAGAGGATTCAAAGAGAGCCTGAGTTACTTATTGCTAAATGGACAAGGGACAAGAGGATTCAAAGAGAGCTTGAGTTACCATCCCTGTTGCATTTGCCAAAATGAGGTGTAGAAACACCCAGGGTTAGCTTCTACCAAATGAGCCAAAGTAACCCTCTGTGCCACAAAAGAATCCTGCTGTTCAGTGAGCCTTGCTTAATCTCTTTCCCCACTAAATTTCTGAGTGGAACAAAAACAAGTGTGTGTTTAGTGGTGTACAGCAGCAGGGATGTTGGCTGTGAGGATAATACATTGAAGTAGCTGCAATTTAAAGAAGACACAGACTCCTCACCTGGACATGGGCGTTTGTAATTCTAGACTGGGCTCAGCACTATTAGGTTCATAGCGCTGACAAAGTGTACGAGGAAGCAGGTAAGTTTCTGAGGGCATGAACAAAGTGCCCCAAGAGACTGGCGGTAAGTCTGCGGTGAAGAGGGAACCTAGAGTTCTTCTGCTTGAAATGGTAGAGACAGAGTTGGTTTTGTTGTTGAGAGTTGTGCAGTTAATCCACCTTACCAACTTCAGTGGATTTGGAATCCTAGAAATTACATCTCTAGGCCTACCAGACAGTATCCACCCTGGATATGCATGGAACCATCCCAAGGAAAAAAGAAAGCCAGAGGAGGACCATCATTCATCCGTCTCTGCTTCCTGGTTTGCTAAGATGGTAGTAAGCAAACCATGCTTCTGCAACCAGAGATACAAACTTTTACTCCTCCCACCCCACCCCCAACACACATGGCCATGAGAGATTGTATCCTCAGTCCATAAGCCAAAATCAACACTTGCTCCTTTAAGTAGCTTCTCATCAGATATTCAGTGACAGCAAGAATAAAAATAATTAATGTTAAAATTGATACTGAGAAGTGAGATCATTGCCATAAGAATTGAACCATATTATCCCTAGGCCTTCTGAACTAATTTGTGGGAGGAATATGAAATAATGTGAGGTTCTTGGCTTAGAATGCTTAATAGGCTGCTCTAGTGGGAGTGACAGAGAGCAGAGCTGGGGTAGATCTGTGGGTAGAGAAGCCCAGCTCAGGAGGTTTCACCAGAATGGGGCTACAAGCCACTCACATTATATTTCACAGGGAATCAAGCAATATTCTTTACAGAATCTAAGCTCCAGTCTGACTGTGTTCAACGTGATGGAATAATTTCCTCTGCAGAGGAAGTTTCATGACAGTACGGCATTCAGGCTTTGGTGGTTATTCATTTACTCAGATTTACAGAGAGATAGAGAAGAAAGCAGAGCAGAAATACATGAAAAATGTGTGGTTTGGTAAGTAGAGAAGTATGAACCCACTAAAAATTGTGTACAAAAGTATGAAATTTGACAAGAAAATGAGTAAGAATAAAGTTGAGGCCTAGGAAGCTGAAGACAAAATGGCAGTACTGGCTAAAGAGATCAGTTCCTACAGGAAACACCTGAGTTGGCACTCCACCTAGGAAAAGAGGGAAAATATAACAACGCAAATTTATGTAAGGCTGGCTGAATTAGAATTTGTAATATTTTTACATGGTTTCACTGCTGAGAGGTTGCATTGTCCATATGTCCCTGGATTTTCAGAGGCAAAAGACCGAAATGATCAAGGAGTTTGGTTCCATGGTTTCAGCTAAAGCTAGACAGTATGTGGCAAAGTCAGTGTTCTGACAAGAAGACCTCTTATAGGTCACCACTACATGATACTGTGAAAGTCATGGGCTAAGTTCAACAGAGACACCAGGATATTAGAGATAGATGCCAGAGAAATGGAACCTTCTCTGAGGAAATCTACATGCACAGAGCAGAGTTCTGCCAGTGGCGAAGATGTGTTCCTGCACTCAGCAGAGCTGAGAGTTGAGACCACACAAACCATTAGGAGACAAAATGATTCCATCTGCAGCCAAAGATACATGACAGAAAATTGCAGAATTTGGTATTTTCCTTGCTATGTTTTGGTCTTCCTTTGTCCTGATCTTTCCTTAGAATACCCCTTGTCATCCTTTTGGAATATGAAATTTACTTTATGTTATAGAGGATTGCAATTAAACCATTGCCTTATGTCTCCAAAGAAACTTTGGACATTTAAATAACGTTGAGAATGATAAAGACCACTGGAAACTTTTGAAGTTGGTACTAAATGCATTTTACCTTATGAGCTGACCATGAGCTATGGCACAAGAGGTAGACTGTATGAATTTAAAGTGATATATTTATGCATTCATTTGATAAGAGGTGGAGCTTTGAGAGTTAAAATCGGTTGTGAACTTCACAGTATGTAAATTCATAAAGGAGGCAAACCCGCAGTCACATCTATGAGGTATTATCTACTAGATTACATCAGCCTCCACTAATGTTTATAAGGGTTCACCTTCATTAGGGTAATTGAGTCAAGGAGACCCACCCTAAATATGGGTGGGGCTGTTCCATGGGCTGGGGTCCAAAATTAAAAGCAAATGAGAAAGCTAGTTGATCATGAGCATTCAACATTATGCTTCTTCACTAGCTGCCTCAACCTTTTGCTGCCATGACTTCCCTATCTTGATGGACTATTTCCTGGACCTGTGAGTCAATCTTTATCCTTTAAATTGCTTGTGTGATATTACTTAATCACAGCAATAGGAAAAGTAACTATGATACCCATGCTCCTATAAGTAATTCCAGTAAATTCACTGGTTCACCAAGCTAGACCTGGAAGAACTTGCTTCTTTGATCTATCATTGGCACCCTATCTGAGAGACCCTATTTGAAGAGATGTTTGCTCAGATCTCCCCAGAACAAGTCCCACAAGACTAAATAGAGGACCTTGTTCATCTAACAAGATCCTCTGCCACTAAGCTACACTGCCAACCTTTCTACGCCTGTTCTTATTAAGGCGACACAATAACATTGGCCCTCACTTTTATCCCAGTAGCAGGGTCCAGGTGGAAGACTGGATGAAACAGAATCTGTTTCGATGGTTAAAAATCTATGTCCAGCCGGGCGTTGGTGGCGCACGCCTTTAATCCCAGCACTCGGGAGGCAGAGCCAGGCGGATCTCTGTGAGTTCGAGGACAGCCTGGGCTACCAAGTGAGTTCCAGGAAAGGCGCAAAGCTACACAGAGAAACCCTGTCTCGAAAAACCAAAAAAAAAAAAATCTATGTCCAGAGAAATGTGTCATTGGAAACTGTATTCACCTACAGAGGACATTGTTGATGCTGTTGGAAGTGAAAGAAGAGCAAAGGGAAGGCCCGAGTTTTTGGGTACCACCCAAAATAAAACCCATCATTAACAGACCACTTGCCACCAGTGAAAATTATCAGGCTGGCTCAGATAACTGATTGATTAGTAATCATTCATTACATCTCTATAGTAGGTTTGCACAGATGTGTGTGCACACATGCACTCCAAGCAGCATTTAGCTTTTTCTTGTGCCACCTGACTCCATTTCTTGGAATTTACTTTTATTTGTTGCATGGCTTTTAGAAACTAGAACCTTGATGAGGCCGTGGTCTCCTGCCCTCACCTATCCTTTTTATTCTGCCTTGAGTTCTCAATCTAAGGAGATTCAGACAACCCTCTAATCAAGCAGGAACAAATTCAAATACAATTATGACAAATGCAGGGTCTGGAAACCCTGCCTGGTAATTGACATTGAAAGAGACTCCAAGCTTCTCACAGAATCAAGCCTATTGTAATGGGGCACATATCGTAATACCAACTTCGTAATTGTCCACTTCAATTCAGAATTGAGAACTACTTGCACACATTGAATTTGCTTTTGGAAAAAAATGTGTTTTAACTCACTCTACAAAAACTTACATAAAACTAAGTTCCCCAGCTTGCCCAATATTGTGAAAAATATCCTATATTACACACCACAGAGTTTTTAGCGTGCTGAGAAAACTCACAACTTCTAGTTGTGCAAAAAGGCAAACCCTCCCACATACCAGTGTGATATTGTCCAAGCATTTTGTGCCCAAACAGAACTTACTATTATTTTCTGTGAGTAAACAAAGCTCCTACATATTGGTTAAACTCTTAAAACCATGGGAACTCAATATCTATTTAAATATGAGCCCTCATTTTAATGGTATATCAAATCTAAATGATAAAAATGGCATTCCCAATTATTCAAATGGTTCCTTTATTGTTAGTCACTCTTTGCTCAGAAGTTACAAAGCACTTTTTTGTATAAAGAGTTTTTTTTAAATGTTGCATAATAATTCTTACCTTGACTCCCAGATTAGTCATTTGTGGAACATTTTCAGAATCTCTGTAATTTCTTAAACTCTCTGCTGATCTTTTAACTTAAGAATAGATATGAGATTGCTAAGAGGGGCTTGTGAAAATGGGACAAGCCTTAAAAACGAAGAGGGACCCTGCATTTCGTTAGATAGAGGGTACCAAAATTAGAAATGAGTTTTATAACTCACAAGATAATCAGTTCCAACTTTTAGACTCTCAGTCTTTAGGGGCTTATTCACAGAAGGTTAAACACCTCAGATCTTCACCATGAAAGTATGTCCTGCTTGAAGATTATCTTAGAAGGTACGCCACCAGCAGTGGTTGAAGGATCACATTACAATGCAGTGGCTTTTGGAACACATCCCAGTGCACCAGAACACTACTTCACTGGCTGTGCAGACTCCACACTGGAAACTGTCAGCAGTCTCCCTGCAGATCTGAGCCAGTTGCAGTCTGATGCAGTGAAACATTAGAGAAGCCAGACATTTTCTTTGCTGATACTGTGTAGAAAACATTAGCTTGTTTTCTTTAACTGCTATCCCATCTATTTCACAGTCGGTCTCAGAAAATGGACTGACTCCTTACTACTCCCACATGATATGCAAGCTTGTTTCCAAAGAGCAGAGAAAATTGACTAAGATCCATGAGGAGATGACAGATGGATTCTGTCGCCTTGCCAGAGACATGAAATTGCAGGTGACACCTGATATATGATAATAAAGAGCACCCATCCAGTAATCAGCCTCTGGCCTTTATTTCTGTGATGTCATCAGCATGCAGGTGGCTTACCTGAGATTCTGAAGAAAAGGCTGAGCATTGTCAAGGGGCTCACGTGGGGTGACTTTTATCTCCCCATCTGTGTGATCTCCAGGGTGATGAGTTTGGACTGCGGCCATTTCCAACTCAATTTTGGTTTACAAAAAGTTATCAGAAGGTTGTCTGTAGTCCTTTTCTTTTTTTTCCTGCTCTGTTCTTTGTCTTAAGAGAATAATATGAAGCCACTAAGATGGGTGCTTCATATATAACTGCAATATCAAAAGTATAGGACTAAATTTACACTACTTACAACAAAAATTAGCAAGAAATGTGAGAAATTAAATAGCATCAACCCAGATTTAGATTATTCATGATATTGAGATTATCAGTTACTAACTCCATTCATGTTTTTAGATAAAACATGCATTTCATTGAATATGTTTGCATATTTTAAAATAACCAAGAAAGTGGTATTTTTTGTAGCTGTATTTGGGGAGGGTGTCAACCTATTGTTATATGCTTCTATACAGTTCAAGTACCTCTCCTTAAAAACTGTAAGAAATTCATTTAATTTGGAGGCTTCACTGTAAAACTACCACCACCCAAATTGAAAACAGAAAGAATTAAGAAATAAAATTGATCTCAAGACATAGAATATGTTCTGAATTATAAACAGCTTGCTGAATAGCTTGCTTTTAATGTAAAATGACTACTATACTGGGAGCTGCCGAAGCACCAGGCTCAGGTGCTATGGGGCAAGAAGACCATGTACTGTTTTAAGCTCGAGTCCCATCTGGGTGGTCTATTTCATTATTGCCTCTTCATCAATAAAAAGGAGCACACAGGCACAATGTTAAGTACTTAAGTTTATACAATTATAAATTATAGGGGCAAAATTAAACGCAGGCCTCGCTGATTTCAAAACCATGTTCTTAAGCAACATTTTATACCACTCGTACACAATATTCAAATAGAACAGGGCTGGGTGCTTTGTTGGGCTATAGCTCATTTTTCCAAGATAAGGTTGAATGTTCTGAGAGTCTGAGACATAAAGGCAATGTTGGTCACAGTCTTACCTGTCCTTGTCAGCTTCCTGTCCCTACACACCCAGGGTCAGTAACTAAGAGTATATATTTTGGCTTTCAGTTTTGGAGGTCAAGTCCAGGGCTGAGTGGTTTCATTCTTTTGGCATATGGTGAGATGGCACATCATACAGGAAGCACATGGTGAAGTGTAATCATGCCGGGGAACCAAGGGAGAAAGAGAACAGGCCAGAACCCTCCAGTCCTACAGGGCACATCTCCAATAACTTAAAGACCCTCTCACCAGCAATATCAACCTGGACATAACGTTTCTAAGACTTGTGCCCCAGAGGAGCATCCAACAGCCAAGCTGGCCTGCTCTAGTTTGCTTCCTCATGATAGCTCATAAGCCATGGTGAGCTAGCCAGTCTAATCAGTCTCTTTATTAGTGCTGGTTTCCACTACCCAAAAAAAAACGTTGTGGAATTGTAAAGAACTTTCATTGATTAAATCATTTACGTAGTACCAATTATACTGGTGGTTGTTGTATCTATTGTTTTACCTCTTGTTTGGGGACGTGTTACCAAATAGATGTGTGAACCATTTGTAGGTGTCACACACTCTCAACTGTGGCATTTGAGAACTACTCACCCACAACGTACAGACTGTGGTAGATGTTTCTGTGGCTGACAAGAAAAAAGTCAACTTCTAGGCTAAGCATCTAACCAGAAAATGATCTGGAACCTAAAACTTCTAACGGCGACAGCATTTTGTGTCATATGATTAAACATCTTACACTTACATGTATTATGACATATAACACAATGTAAATGCTATGCAAATATATTCATGTAATTATAATATGCAATAAAATGCAAATGCTTTTTAATTACAGTATAAATACGTAAGTATATTAGAATAGTTAACATAATATAAATGCTGTATAAACAAATTTATATATATATATGTTATAATATCAAATACAATGTGAATACTATGCTATACAAGCTCTGAAAAATTAACGACAAGGAAAATGCAGTTCCCTCCTGCTGTTCCTCAATTAGCCTGCATATGTTTCTTCTGCTATATACACCTACCCCCAACAATTCTGCCTCCCCTTTTCATATCTCATGTCCTGGCGCCCTTTCAATATTCACTTCTTTTTTCTTTTTCTTTTCTTTTCTTTTCTTTTTTCTTTTTTCTTTTTTTTCTTTTTTTGGTTTTTCAAGACAGGGTTTCTCTGTGTAGTTTTGGTGCCTGTCCTGGATCTCGCTCTGTAGACCAGGCTGGCCTCGAACTCACAGAGATCTGCCTGGCTCTGCGTCTTGAGTGCTGGGATTCAAGGCGTGTACCACCACTGCCCAGCTTCAACATTTACTTCTCAAAGCCTGCCCGCCCCCCTGCACCTTATGGTCCCCTTTCTAGCTTTCTGAATTTTTCCTGCATTAATTCCTACTCAGTTACAAAGGAATGCAAATAAAGCTACTTTGAGATCTGTCTCACCTTAGTTAAAATGAGCGTCATCAAGAAAGCAAATGACACAAAATTCTGGGGAGGGCGCAAGGATATGGAATCTTCGTACACTGACGATGGGAGTGTGAACTGGGGTCGCCACTGTGGAAATCAGTTTGAAGGGCTTCTCAAAAACGCAAAGTAAATCTCCTTACCATCTGACACAGTTGAAGCACTCACGGGCATGCACCCAAAAAAACCTTACTCTATTTCTAAAAGTTATATTTAAAAGTCACACATATGTGCCCTCACATGAACCTACAGAAGAAAACAGTGAAATGAAATTTAAAATATTAATTTCTCTATTAAAGGTAATAACTTTCAAGTTCTCCTTATTATATGTGGTATTTAATGTATGAAAGCATCTCAATGATTTTATTATGAAACCATAAAATGGTTTTGTAGTGATAATATTCAGCATTTGAAGTGCTTTTTCTCATTCTTAACTCACCAGTCGTTACCAATTGTGAAATTTTATTTTTTTTTATCTGTTTGTGTAGTAGCAATGAATTTGGAAAATTCGTTAATGAGAAAAAGTCAACAGGCTTTATTCCAGAGGACAGTAAAGAGAAATGTCTAGTACAATAATAAAGGAAAGAGAACCATGCACTAGTAATATAAGTTTAATCTGGTTTTGTTGCTGTCATTTTGAAACAGGGTCTCACTGCACAGGCCAGACTTTCCTGAAATTCACAAACTATGTAACCCAGACTGGTCTCAAACTAGCAATCTGCCTTGTATCCTAAGTACTGAGATTAGATTATTAGCTGCCACACAAAGCTTAAAATGTTTTGACTATTAAATTAAAATTTTGAAAATTATATTTTCTCATTGTGTGAGTGTACATGTGTGTATGTCTGTGTGTGCATGTCTGCATGTGTGATGCATGTTTACTTACTCATCGTACATTTGTAGAGGTAAGTTGGTGGGACCTGGTCCTTTCCTTCCATCATATAGCTCTTGGAGATTGAACTCAGACCACCAAACTTGGCAGCAAGTGTATTTAGTTGCTGAGCTAACTCATTAGACCACGATGGTTTAATCATCATTTCATAACTTATTAGAAGCAATATGCTACTGTATTTTATTTTTATATTTGAATCTTTTCATGTTTAATAAATCTGGCAAAACCTAAAGATACTGAATGTTTTGGAAATATAGGATTCCATTATTGTCCCATGATGAATCTTAGGGTATATACACGATATACACATAACATATAGACTTATTGTAGACACTACTAGAAATTAAATGTTTTGAAGATTGATAAGGCTTTTTGTCCTAGAGTCTATCTGAAGGCCACAAAAATGAGCATGTATAAATACAGAAATAATACATAAAACTGTCTTATGGTATACAATTGATAGGTGAACCATACTATCTATTTTATTTTATTTTATTTTATAATTTAATTTAATTTTACCTATCAGCCAGGGATTCCCCTGTCCTCCCTCCTCCCACCCACCCCTGCCCACCCCCCATTCTCATCTCCTCCAGAGCAAGGACTCCCCTGGGGAGTCAGTCCAGCCTGGTAGATTCAGTCGAGGCAGGTCCAGTCCCCTCCTCCCTTCACCCAGGCTGAGCAAAGTGTCCCTGCATAGGCCCCAGGTTCCAAACAGCCACCTCATCCACTGAGGACAGGTCCCAGTCCCATTGCCTGGGGGCCTCCCAAACAGTTCAAATTAATCAGCTGTCTCACTTATCCAGAGGGGCCTGATCCAGTTGGGGGCTCCTCAGCTACTGGTTCATAGTTCATGTGTTTCCACTAGTTTGGCTATTTGTTCCTGTGCTTTTTCCAATCATAGTCTCAACAATTCTCACTCATACTATCCCTCCTCTTTCTCGCTGGTTGGACTCCCGGAGCTCCACCTGGAGCCTGACCATGGATCTCTGCATCCGCTTCAATCAGTCATTGGATGAGAGTTTGAGCATGACAGTTAGGGTGTTTAGCCATCCGATCACCAGAGTAGGTCAGTTTGGGCTTTCTCTCAACCATTGCCAGTAGTCTATTGTGGAAGTATCAAATGCAAATCCAAATGACTCTGGGATACCACCTTATACCTGTCAGAATGGCTAAGATCAAAAACACTGAAGACAGCTTATGCTGGAGAGGATGTGGAGCAAGGGGAACTCTCCTCCACTGTTGGTGGGAATGCAAGCTTGTACAGCCATTTTGGAAATCAATATGGCGCTTTCTTAGAAAATTTGCAATCAATCTCCCCCAAGACCCAGCTATACCACTCTTGGACATATTCCCAAGGAATGCTCAATCATATCACAAGGGCACATGCTCAGTTATGTTCATATCAGAATTATTTTTAATAGCCAGAACCTGGAAACAACCTAGATGCCCTTCAACTGAAGAATGGATAAAGAAAATGTGGTACATACACACAATGGAATACTACTTAGCAAAGAAAAACAATGACATCATGAGGTTTGCAGGCAAATGGTTGGATCTAGAAAAAATCATCCTGAGTGAGGTAACCCAGACTCAGAAAGACAAACATGGTATGTACTCACTCATAGGTGGATACTAGATGTAAAACAAAGGATGACTAGACTCCTACTCACAACTCCAGGGAGGCTACCTAGAAAACAGAACCCTAAAAAAAGATACAGGGATTGCCCAATGACAGAGAAATGAATGAGATCTACATGAGCAAACTGGACATGTGTGTGGGGGGTAATGAAGGGCAAGGGTCGAGGGAAAGAGAGCTTAGGGGAGTGGGAGATCCCAGCTGGATCAAGAACAGAGAGGGAGAACAAGGAAAAAGAGACCATGATAAATGAAGACCCCATGGGAATAGGAAGAAGCAAAGTGCTAGAGAGGTCCCCAGAAATCCACAAAGATACCTCCACTATCTATTTTAAAGAAATCAATTTTATGAAAACCCAGTTAAATTACCAGCATTCTACTAGTAATAAGTAGAATAGTGCTGGTGTTTAGTTGGGCAGTGACAATGTTTCAAGAACATCAAAGATTTAAGAACATTAAGGGACTTAAAATAGGAGTGTCTTCCATGTAGACTTCTATACATATGCAGTTCTTTTCCAGCTCAGAGCAATGTGATCAATACTTCTGCAAATATGACCAATTAAATCTCATCAGAGACCCAGGAAATACTCTCTAACAATGCCCTTGGAAAGGAGACACGAAGTAATATTAGCAAGCGTAAAATCTGACTTCCTATCTGTGTAACTTTCTTCATGGATGGATTCTTAAGAACTTTCTAACGACTTTTCTTATCAACTGGATAAGTCACAGAATTGTCACTAAGTTAAAATTTAACATGCTTCATTCAGACAACCTTGGCTCTCACTTAGAACAGTCCACAGTATGAGGAGACTAGGCGCATGGGTGTCAGATTGTGTATGCTTTAAGTTTGAACAGATCTCTTGATCAAATTCTTAGCACATGTATCGCATAGGAAGGATCACTACCATTTCCCAATGCGAATTTACAGAATTGACGATTTTTCAGAACCTCATGCTTGTTTAATATACACTTGAACCAATAACTGTATTTATTGTTTTATGCTTAAATTATATCAATTTTAGTAATTGAATTCAAATAATTCATTGGTGTGAGTAAATAGAAATAACCATGAGTAGATTTATTAATTTGAACACTAAATGTTTTAAACCAATATAAGTTGAAATAAAACTATTTTGGAATAAATGAACTACTTTAGAAAATGTCTAGGAAAACAAGTGTGTATATTTTTGCTACATATTTGATATTTGAATTAATATATACTATTTTTAAATTCATATTTTCACACATTTCTGCTTGAATGCCAAATATAGCAAATGAGAAGGGAAATATGTCTAGAAAAATATGAAAATGAATTATATGGTCTTATTTTCCCTTACTTATCTTATATTTGAACGTAATACAAAATTATGTAAGAATATCTTACTTTCAACATGAGAACCAGGTGAGTCCTTCTGTCTTCCATTAACACCCTCCATATCTCTTTGTTCTGCAGAGAACTCCTCAAAACCCACATCCTCCATAAATCCATCTCAGAGTGATCAGAAGGAGATTAATGATTTCTCCTGAACCCAATTTATCTTAACCTTGAAGTCTAAGTTCCACTCCCCTTGGTCTTCAACCCTAGCAAAAATTTGATTTCTTTCCAACTTGCAAATGATTAGAACAAAGTACGAGTGGGTTTTTTTTTGTCCCTGTATGCATCTGGTAGCATTATTATTGCATTGTGTAAGTTCTTTTTCTATACCACCACAACTTTATCAAAATCTCTGAAAGACAAGAATCTTCAGACAGAAAATACAACTTTATGTAACCAAACTCTATCAATTTATTGACAAGACAAAAGCCCTACTGTATATTAAAAATTGATCAAGCTATTGAGAATACAAAATTTAGTGATACACCCTCACTGCCCTGAAGGTATTGAATTTAGTGATGTCAAGGTACAACTGTCTCTAAGCTTTCATTAAGTAAGTTAGAGTTACAAACATCCCTGACTCTTACTACCCAGCTTTATTTAGCACATTAAATATAGATCTGGTGGCTACGCATCTACCACAGCTTTACACTACATACATTTTCATTCAAAATTTGAGATTGAAAAAGAAGTTTCTAGGCTAGACCTGTCATTTTTGTATGAAAGAATACAGATGTTGCCCAAGGTGTCTCTGTCATATTTATCATTATAGGCAGCACCCACTCAAATTCCATTAACCAAATTAGGTCATGCAGCCAACCTGGATGTCAGCAAAGCAAGAAGATATAGTGATCCCATAGAAATGGGCTGTAAGTTATCGAGCAATAGGTAGAAAGAATTATCTTGTAGGGTGAATTTAAAAAGTGAAAACAGAGACTGAGGGGATGGTTCAGTCACTAAAGTGTTTGCCGCCCAAACCTGAGAACATGTGTTTGACCTCTAGAAACTATGTGAAAATGCCAAGCATGGTGGTGTGCGCTTGTATTCCCAACACTAGGTGATAAGGACAAGATCTTTGGGGTTCCTGAATGGTCAGATTGGCCTGATTGCTAAGTCCAATGACAAGGAGAGACACTGTCTCAAAGGAGGTGGAGGGTGTTCCTGAGGATGACACTCAGAGTTGTTCTCCAGCGTCAACACCCACACATACACACACATACACACAAGTGCATTGACACCCCAACACATGAACATGCATATACATACCTACATGCATATACTATGCATGAAATTAGAAATAAAATATGGTTTATAATTATGTGCAAAAAAAGTGTGAGCATATATGAAATTTGTTCTGGAACACAGAAATGGGGTGATTTTAAAACATTTGGCAGTAATAAGAAAAAAAAGTGAAAAAAAATAAGTAGTTGAACTGATCTTGCATATTGAATAAATGTTTGCCAGGGTGATGAAATAGAAACTGTATTTCCATAAACTAGACACAATGTAAAAATATATATTCCCATTAGGCCTAAGGGAATGAAGGAGCAGAGTGTCCGTGCCAGAGAAATGGCTCATCAGTTAAGAAACAGAGCATTGTTTTACACAGATGCATGAGTGTTGACTGTGGTAACAGTGTTCTGAAGGTAAATTCCAAAAGGCTTTGATCAAATCACATATTTGAAGAGTAGAGTCACCATTAAGGCCAATTCTTAGCAGAAGATGACTCAACATCACCAATATTTCATATTTCATATTTTCAAAGTATAAAACAGAATTTGAGCCAAATTACGTGTCCGTTTTTCCCTACGCCTTAAGTTCTATGATTACATAACCTTCAGTTAGTTAACTAAGATAAAATTCATATGTAAATAAAATCCTCAAGATTTAATTTCAAGATTTGCATTTTCCCTAATCACAAATTTAAAGAAAAAAATGTTATATTTTCTTAGACAAAGAATTCATAATAATAATTCAACTATTTCTGCTATAATGGAATCTAGAAAATAAGAAGTGAAATATTTCTAGAAAAATACTAGAATAAATTATAGTATTTTATTTTTCCTTACTCTTTATTTTTTTAGGGTAAAATATAATAATTATTAAAACTGTTTCCACGTCCTATTGTGTGGTTAGTAATTTAAAAAGCAAAATGTGTATTTTAAAATAATTCTATTTTAAACTCTCCAAATTCATTTAAAATAAAATGTATCAGAAAAAAATATTTATTCAGAAGCAATTTTCTTAGATTGCTGATCCAAATCATTCAGTGTTTACTTTTTACATGGTGCAAATCTTCTATTGTTTATTCTAAGTGGTGGATATTCTACTATGTATATTACTTATACAAATGAGATATTAGCATAAAATTGAATTTAGCAATGGAATTCAAGATTGACTAGTGTATACTGATGCAAGAAACAATTCTCAGATATCAGTGGATCACAATATCAACAGTTTGTTTTGGGTCACTCTTCCGTAACAGTCTCCTCTGAAATGGAAGTAGTCCATTCTGCAGGGAAGCTTCCTGTTTGTCTTCAGGAAGATAAACAACTTAAAATAGTTTCAGAAAGTCCCTGAAACTGACCAGATTCACTAGGCCCCTCCCTAGTGGAGTAAACAATAAAAGCTGAGAGTCTCACTTGGATGATGGAGCTTCAAAGTGAAGACTCTCCGAAAAGAAGAACTGCTAAGACTCTGAAACCAGGCCACCTGCCTCAAAGAAGCAAAAACCAGCCAAGCTGTGTAGTGAAAGGACTGGATGGCCAAGCCAAGGCCTTAACAGGCTCCCCTAGCAGCCCTATCATGGACCAGGCCTTAGTTTAGGTTCACTAGAATGGGCTGGAGCTGAGCAAGCAGTTCTCAGGAAAACTACAATTTAGGGGCAACCAGTCAACAGGTGCCCCCCCAGCCTCATGCTGGCTCAGCAGGTATCCCCAAGCCCCTTCTGCTGGCTCAGCAGATGTCCCCCAGACTTCTGCTAGCTAAAGATAACTTTCCCTACCCTCTCGTCAACAAACCCCTAAACACTAGACCCCCCCCCCACCAATGACTAACCACTACAGCCTCCCACCAATCAACTCCAAGATTAATCTTTCCGCCACGAATCAGCACCAGATTAATCCCTCCTCTCTGGAATTCCCCTAACTCTGTTTAAAGGGAGCTTGCGACTCTGATTTGGGGTCGCTATTTGCCACCCCAGATGTTGGAAACAATAAACGCTCTTGCTAAATTGCATACTGACTATTGGTCTTTCTTGGGGGCTTCTCTCGGACACTAACCCGTGGAAGAGTTTTTTTTTGTTTTTTTTGTTTTTTTTTTGAGGTATCTAGAGAGACACCTTCCCACCTGTTGAGCTGCCTGCAAGTGTGCAGTGTGCTCCAGGTTCCCTGCTTTATGAGCTGTCACTGTGCAGGGGTGGACTTTGGTGATGCAGCTGTCTTTGGGTCATTTCTTCTGTAAGTACCCCTCACCTGTATACTTGTAAATAACCATAAAACTCATTGGTTCACCAAGTCGGACTTTGATGGTATCTGTACTTCCATCTGCCTTGAGATCCCTATCTGGGGGCATAGATGTGTGTGCTACGTCTTCCCAGAAAATAGTTTTGTCACACAACAGTCACCCAAAGCCAATGTGAGTTTCAGGTAATGCTCCAGAATGCACATGCTCACGGTTTGGTTCAGCATTTCCAGTGGCTTAGCCTTCTAAACTCTTGTGTCTACACAAATTTCACTATCACCTATGCAGGATAAGGTATAAACTGGAGCCTGGATTATCAGGAATATGTGATTTTTACCCAGAAGTGGTTATCTGATGCTAAGACAGAACAACCCAGTGTAGATTCTAGCATGAGCATCTCATAGAACATCTGATACATATCAGTCTTACTCATTTGTTAGAGTACCGCCATTTTGCAAAAATCAAATAAACAGGCAGCAAAGAGTGGATAAGACATCTTAAACCCTCTACCAAAGAAAAAGGAGGAGCTTAACCTACACATTTTTATTGTACAACCTGTGCTCTGAGTTCTCATGTTATATATGGATGTTTCCATAAGCTTATAAATAACACATAATAATGATTATTATACTTGTCACTAAAGAAATCAAGTAGAACTTCTTGTAGTTATAATTTGCTTTTTTTCCTGGAAAATAAGGTTTAGGAAAACATTTTATTAAACTAATTAAATATCATAGATTGTTTGATTCACATGCAATTGAAGAAATCTCTACATTTTGTTCTAACTTCTTTGAATGTTCTGAATCTGCTCTTTCAGTAATTATAAACATCAGACTTGCTGGCTAAAAATTCATTCCTTTTTGTGTCTCATCTATCAATGGCCATAGGAATTAAAAATGGAGCCCAGTTCAGCATAAAATGTGAATTTAGTTACACGAGCCTTTTTTAAAGCTCAGTGATAAGTAAAGAGCATTCATACCCATTGAATATCTTATCTCAGGGTTTCAATAAGGTAGAATGATGGTCTTGCAAGAGAGATTATTCAACATGCTCTATAGATTTTACTTTTAAGTTGAAAAAGTAACCTGAAATATGGCAAGGATAATACTTTCTATATGTGCCTGGAGCCAGTCAATAGTTCTATAAAAAAAGGGTAAGGAATGCATTGCCCTTTTCTTACCAAAATGACTATTATGATATTTTAAACCTTGAATTGACAATAGATTTAGTTTGCATATTTTAATATTCACCCAAATTGTCTATTTTGGATATTAAAAGTAAGGATAGGATTTGTGCATAAGAAATAAGTTCTTTCTGTGTTGCAAAAATTCTTGAATAAGCTCCACAGATGGTAACTGTCTTTCTTTGCATCAGGATATCTAAGAAATATGAGGCAGGAAAGATATCAAACATGCAAATTTTCTTACAAATGAAAATACTATTTTTCAATTTTAAAATCATAAAAGAAAAAATTATAAAAAATAAAATTACTAATATTAAGGATTTCTAATTGGTATTGTTTCATAATCATTGATCTGGAATATTCTCAACAAATGTTTTGTGAAATAAAAGTATTTATATTAATATATTGGTTGATAATCTAAAATAAAGAAAAACATAGACAGAATTTTTATTATTTGTATATTTATTGAGATTATTTGTAAAGAAAATTTAACAAATACTTGGTGTGATCATTTAGAAAATTTTGGCAATTAACAACAACAAATATATAGAAGTATATTCCAACAGAGTGTTTGATACAACACACAGAATACACATTGAGATAAACAATAAAATTGCAAGTATTAGATTTCTTACCACGGGTTGAGGGTTGATTTAATTAACTAAGATGACACAACATGAAAACACTAAAACACTAAGTCTTGATATTTTAATAAAAACATATTCAAAACGACAGCCATAGACCAAGAAATTCATTAACTGTCCTCTTTGAATCACTGAGCTGACTGTACGTGATCATCTGTTGCATGCTAAACAGTTATCAGTCATAATTTCTGATCTTTCTGACAATTTTGGAAGGTAACTTTTCTATCCTCAGTTATGACTAGCATTAACTGAGGCTAAGAAAGATGAATTACCATTTCCAGTCAAGCTTCTGAGTGAGTCTAGCTAGTATCATAGAACTTTTTGAAATATTATAATCTATGACAGATGATGGCATCTTAAGGATGAGATATTTGGGGTGAATCATTTTAGGTATACTATGGACTCAATCTCATTCATTCTATTTTCCTCTATAGAAATCTTAGACATAAATCATACCCTTATTTTTCTATCAATACTGTTTTTCAACCTAATTTAGACCCTTGTTATATTTTGTTCCAATTTTAATTTAATCAACACTATGTTTATCAGTGTTCTCCATGTTACATACTGAAAACTGAAAGATAGTAAGATGGCTAGAACTCTTTATTAATTTGTTATGTTTTTCCATCATTTCTTATTAGTTCTTTGATAATCTCTTATTTTGATCATATTAACCTTCCACCCCCAACTCTTCTCAGACCCGCCCACTTTCCTACCCACCCAATTTTGTGTTGTTCTTTTTCTAAAAACCTATCAAATTCTATTTGTACTACCCATATATTCTTGGATACATGGCTTTGTCTTAATACTCTAAGACATGTCCATTAGTGTAATAGTGGCATGAATATCATAGAAGCACTTTCTTACTAGATTTAATTCTGCCCCACCCCAGGATAAATCTCATACTTGACATCATAATTAAACTAAGAATCTATGGCTAGACAAGTCATAGGCCCTTAGGGAGAACCTACTACTATTATGCTGCTAAATGAATATAATATTAAACTGTCTCCTAATGATTTATTGTTATAACCATAGGTTGGTGCACCTCCCTTTCCTTACCCAAGAAACTTCTATGTATAGCAGACAGTAGTTAACTCAGTGGCCCACAACTAGGCAAGGTGAAGAGTAATAGACTGGAGAGTTCTCAACTCTATAGGAAATATATATTCCATGTTCTTGCTCAAGACTTAGAGATCATTTTAGAAGAGGGGGCAGAACAAGTGTCAGAGCCTGAGGCAGTAGATGACTACAGGGAAACATTATCTTCTGGACTCGGCAAGGAAGCTGCACATATACCTCACAGTGATTACAGCATCGTGTACAAAACCTGTGCTAGTTCAAATCAGACTAAAGCCCAGCACGCAGATAAGAGTTGCACACAACTCCTCTCTGAAGCTGTGGAACTATGAGCAATTGTTCCACTGGGAGAGGGAGACAGGATGTGACCCTTGGTAAACAGAACATGCTACAGTGGTAGGCCACACATTCAACAATATATGAACATTTAAATATGTATTTATATTTGTATAGATGCACAAATATATAAATAAAACACACTGAGTCTATTTGTGCATACGTGCATGTGTGTAATTTCATGGCTGATAGTTGTTATTGAATAAGCAGTTAGGTGGGCTTGTGCCAGGGAAAGTAATAATTTGAGAGGGAGACAGAGGTAACCTGTGAGGAATTGGAGGGAGGAGACATTGAAGGGGCTAGAGAGAGGAAAGAAAAGTGGGAAATGATGTCACTGTATTTTAATTAAGAAATTGACATAAAGAAGCCGGGCGTTGGTGGCGCACGCCTTTAATCCCAGCACTCGGGAGGCAGAGCCAGGTGGATCACTGTGAGTTCGAGGCCAGCCTGGGCTACCAAGTAAGTTCCAGGAAAGGCGCAAAGCTACACAGAGAAACCCTGTCTCGAAAAACCCAAAAAAAAAAAAAAAAGAAAAGAAAAAAAAAAGAAACTGACATAAAGTTGGGAGGGTAGGGGAGAAGTTGCAGGAGGTGGGAGGTGAGTATCATCAAAACACATTGTATGAAGCTCAAAGAATGAGTAAAGAATTAGGTGGAATCTCTATCCTCTCTCCTTGATCTGAGATTCCCTAATGGTTGACCAATAGTCCATGGTAGAAAGGAGTATGATTAAAATTTTAAAAAATTGGGAGATCACATGGAGAGGCCATGAAAGTCTTAGTTGAGATTGAAAGTCAATAACTAGACATGTTATACAGAAAGGCTCTGAAATGATTCCAGCCCCAGGCTCCAGCCCAGAGCCATATAGTCGAACACAGTTAACTCCCAAAGGTGTGAGGGATGATAAAATGATGGTTGTTTTACAGGTTGATATTGATCTGCTACACAGCAATAGATAATGAAATGAAGAACTAAAATTCAACAGCTTTGGCAACATTTCTCAACCTCAGGAGAAATGATGAGCGAAGTTTCCTAGTTAGATGGTGAGTGGGCACACTTCGAGAGGGATCATGTTTTAAGCATGTTATTAGAAGTAGGATGGTCTGCATGATTGGTTAGATTTGTTAGAGTAATCCAGGTGCCTTTCTTTTTTTCGAAGAAGCACATTAAAGGTCCCAGCCACACCTAGGGATAAATGCTAAATAAATTTTATTTTATTTGTTTTTCTCTTCTTTTTTCCTTCTTTTCTTCCTTCCTTCCTTCCTTCGTTGGAGCTGAGGATGGAACTTGGGACACTGAGCATGCCAAGCAAGTGCTCTAGCCTCTACAAGCACACCCCAATTCCCTTCACTCTGGAACTCACAGTTCATAGAAGGCTTTACAATATCTCTTTTCTGTAAGCATTTTAATTCTTTTTAAGTTAATGATATGATAGACTGAAGAAGGTGGAGAATTTCAGGAATGAAAACAGGTGCCACAGAGGAAGGGGCCCACACCAGTGGAATTTCTTAAGGCTGAATCATGTCTTGTCACAGTGTATTTTCAAACTATCCTAAAGTTGATTTCAAAGAACTCAGAAAAGTATTTAATCTTTTACATATCAGAGTATTCTTTCAAGGAAAAAGAAGGAGATATGGACCACGGTAAAACATAAAGATGTATGTTGCATTGGTATGTGACTTTAATAAATTCTGAATAAAAAGTAGAGATTTTATTTTAGTCTAATTATTCTGCATCATATACATGACTTTGCTGATTAGAATGAGAAAGGTAAAGCCATGTGTCCATCAGATCAACAAACTCTAGCTCCAGCAATGTCAGGTACCAAAGATGTATTTTCTTCATGAGAGCTAGGACCTTGTAAATAACTGGTTATTATTGTTTCAAAAGAGAAAATGCAAAAACTACATTAAAAACCAAATATTTAATTATATATTATATTAAATATGAATCTCTTGGAAACATAAACAAACTGGTAATTACAATTCATTTTGCATTTTAACTAAATCTGCCCAGTTCCACACCATATTCCAGTATTTTTAAGAAAGAGACATGGGCTGAAATAATAAACAGCATAAAAAATTCAAAGTCATAGTTTATGCAATTATATTGAATCAGAAAGGTCCTGTTGCTCTGTGCATGGCTGGGGGAAAGGCCCAACTTAGTTCTGAAATGAAGCATTATTACTGTCTCACTTACTCATTCTTGGATCTGGTCTAGTGATTATGTCAACATCGACATCAGTGAAAAACATTTGACATGTGGCCTAGACAATCAGACCGTCGACCGCAGAGACTTTGATTAAAAAACTTCATGTAATTTTCTCCAATCAGTAGGTTGGCCTGTTCCTTTATCAGAGTGAAGGTTGCTCTCATCACCTGCAAATTTATAAGAAGGCTTTAAACAAACAAGCTCAAAAGTTCTACAGGGAAACGCCCCTGAAGGAACACCTGCTGGGGAACTTGGTGATTAGTTGAACTGATGATCTCATTTGTTCAGTGTAAAACAAAGACCTTCCATGGAGTTTTTTTTTTTTTTTATTCTAGCTATAGGTAGGCATATGTACGTGTTTAGCCTTCCTCTCAGGAAGCATTTAGAGAAAATTCTACATCAGCCACTATTGCTTGCTGGAAAAAGAATGAAAGAAAAACAAAATGACACCCCTTTCACATAATCTCTGTGCCAGGGACTAGACTGAAGTCAGAAATCATGCACGCCACTGGGGTTCTGTATGTTTAACCTCCTATAGAGCAGAGCCATTCCCATTACTGAGAAGAATGAACCATCGGGGACACAACAATAGAGATCCTGAAATGAACTGCATTGCAGTATCACCATGAATTAAAGTCTCCATCAGAGGCTGTGGCTCCTGGCAGGAGAGAGCAAGGGCTTGGATGAAGTCGAGCAGAGAACTCTGCATAAATGAGACAGCCTGCTGCCTTCCCTCTTTAAAGACAATTTATATGATGAAATTTGATAATTAACTTATGTCCAACAAACTAAATCCAATGTATCTATTTCCAGGTCAGAGGCTGTGACTGTCATCTCATGGAATATGCTACCCCATCTCCTAGTTCCCTGACAAGGACACAGTCCAAGCTAATGCAATGTCACAGTAAATTTGCTTATCTCTTAAGAACAATGAAGTGTGCTGTAAAATATGTATGTACTATCAAAACATTCATAATAAAATCCTAATAAAATTAGCAAGTTAGAATAAAAGGAAGTCATTGTCTTCAATTGGTGTCTTGAAATTGCCTTCAATAATGGCTGATGCATTGTTTATATATGTGTGTGTGTGTGTGTGTGTGTGTGTGTGTGTGTGAGAGAGAGAGAGAGAGAGAGAGAGAGAGAGAGAGAGCTCAACCCACAAGCACCCAGGTTCGGTTTTCAGGAAGGAAGGTACTATGATGATGTTAGAAAAAAAAAGAAAAAGAAAGAACAAACAAACAAAAAACATAACTCTTGTCCATTTTACAACTTTATCTTACATGGTTTATCAATTGTTATTGAACTATTATACCCTAGAGAATATAAAATCTACTCAATTAGACACCCAAACACACACACACACACACACAAAGGCATTTTCATTTTGATACTACCTGAAATAGCCAAGCTTTAAAAAAAAAAAACCATACAAGGTGAAAAAAGGAAACACTTGGATCATTTCTCAAAATGTCAATGTTTTATTTAAGCCTGCCTGGGGCTGATCTTTGCACTCGATCGTGCACATGGCATGGTACTGGAATTATAGCTCTCAGATGGAAAGAAGTGCAGGGCAGATTTTGCATCACAAGTTGTGACCGTTTCTTGATACATACTTACAACAGTCATTTATTGGTCCACTGGCCTACGTCCTCGTGAAATCAGATTGCATTTTTGAAAATCAGGCAAAGAAATAAAATAAATAAATAAATAAAAGAAACAGCTCTCAGCGATGGGTATCTATTGAGAAGCACTTTCATTATGTGATCGCCACCAGAAGAATTCTTCTGGAAAAAAGTGATTTGTTCCATGAAAAAATGCATTGAGAGGAAATTGATATTTAGTTACTCATATCAACCATGCTTATGAAAATGAGATTATGTTTTTTAATCATTTAAAAACATTATTTTATTAGTCTTTCTTGTTGTATTTATTTGTAAAGTGCCTACCATAGGATGTTTAAACTGCTTTCACAATGTTTTCTGTTAAATACAAAATTTATTGCTGATAAATTATTTAACCCTTCCCCTTTTTTATTTTACAATTTTGGGTTAACCCATTAACCTAGAAGTAGACAATATATTTCTAAGCTGTCATAACTTGACATAATTTTCTTAAAGTTATTACTTTTTAAATTACAGTTATGATTATTTTATAAGAATAGTAAAATGTTTTATGACATTTTGGAGAAGCAGTTGCACTGTATTTTCAGAGGTGACTAGCTATCAAAGCAAACTAGAAGTTTAAAAAATGTCTTCATTCATGGGCTTTGGTAAGCTACTGAAGGAAACATACCAGTTTTAGAAAAAGAAAGCATAAAGTGAGAAGTGATCACATTGCACACTGTACTCTTGTCTGTATTTAAATGTAGGTGCTTATAAACATTTGGTAGCTTACAATGTGAGTCAGCAGGCCTAGACAACACTTTCCATTTTACATCATACGTTTTTTCATGATCTCTGTAAACAACTGCATAATTTATGAGGCTGTGGTGTGTAAACATACTGAAACCTGTTCTTCCTTCCTTAAAATTGCTCAAACACAAAGGTATTTTTAAATAAACCAGTAAAAGTTTAAAATAATATATGTGCAGGAAATAAATTGTGTGAGTATAAAGATCTTTACTTTGTTCTTAAATGCATCCTACGTCTTAGAACAGAGTCTGGTCCTTATTAAATGTGTTCAATTAGATAATGAATTATTAAAAAGACGACAATGCTACATAAAAGCAGATGTTTGGGATGCTACTGACCTGTCATTTGAAGGTGCCTGTCTAATAATATGTCTTCTGCAGAATCATCTTTAATTTAAGCTTGGTTCCTTCGAGGCAGGGCGGCCCATGATTGCTCAGCTTTTATTTCTGAGAACTCCAGGCTATATAAACAAACAATGAAACTTTTGAAGAGACTAGCAACATGGAGACAGTCAAATGCTAAGTTGTGGGAAAGACAATGAGAGTTTACAGAAAGGTAGTTTCGTTGCAACTGGAGAAACCATGCAAATAAGAGCCCATGAGTATCTAGGATCCAACAAGGATCAGATAATGTTTGCAAAGAGTGTGCTGTTCTCTCTCTCTCTCTCTCTCTCTCTCTCTCTCTCTCACACACACACACACACACACACACACACACACACACACACACATTTGTGTGTGCATGCATTACTCTAAGTTCAACCCTGCCCCATATGCTGCTTGAGGAGCCAAGGAAGACCTTGCTGAGAAGTTGACATTTGAGACAGAGTGACTAGAGGAGGACATGGGCCAAAGGGTCAGGGTAATTGGTATGGCACATCCCTTCAAACTGAGAAAATAGTCAACACTGCAGAAAAGTGTGGTTGCCTGAAATGAAGACATGGCACATTAATTGTTGTTTCTGCTGAAATAACCACAAAATATTATAACTTTAAAATAATGCTTGTTGCATTATTTTTTTAGCAAAAACCAGAGCATAATAAATAGAAGACTGATCCGTGAGGTTCCCTGTGTAAAGCCAGGGTCCTTCAACCTAGGTGCCCAGCTGCATGACTTCCATATTATTTTAAGAGCTGCTTAGACACGCTTTTGTGACTGCATTCCAGTCTGTAGCACAGAAGACATAAAGCCAGGTTCCAACACCCTCTACAGTATTCTCTCCATGCATCCTAACTTTCTATCACTGCCAAGCAAAACCACGTTGGCTACTTCCTCCCTCTGCCGTTTTCACATTGTCCCTTCAGGACTCAAACAAAGCCCTGGAACTTTAATGCCACTATGGGCTGAAGGGACTGGACACTTGACCTCTTGGGTCACCTTTACATTCTCATAAGCCTCTCTTCTTTCACATCACCTACTCCGGGGAAGCGCAAGTGAGAACTGCGCATAATGAGAATCTCTGTAGTTGAAAGGATGCTACTAAATGCCGATGAAGATAACGTGTTAATTGGTAGCCCCCGCTTGTTTTCTTACTCCAGTTGGCTCACAGCCTTGACAGAGATTCTTGATGAACTGCTGTCTTCTGCATTTTGACATAATACAGTCAAGGGAATATGACTGAAAAAGAGGCACAGAAGTCCCTCTCATGGCATATTCCATGTTTACAAGTTGCAGTTGATTAATGAAACTGTATTGCAATGGCCATCCTAGAAGCATCAACCTAGTTCCTTGTGGAAAAGCTCTCATGTCTGTCTGGTCTCTCGTGAGGAAAATAGTCAGCTAAATTCTGACTTGAGGATATTCATTATTGGAATGATATTTTCATTGGCATGATACAACATGATTCATATGCACTGGGCTGGGCTTTTCACAGAGAATATTGAAACCAGAGTCGATTTGTCTTCTACCTGAAATAGCTGTCGGGGAATGAAAAGAAACAGGAACTGTTCTCCAGATACTGTCTTTAAATCTTTGAGAAGAGCCGCTGGACCACTGTAAAGGTAGTTTGGACCCAGTTCATAGAACTTAAGGGAACTGTTTCCAAGACCTAGCACATCATAGGACAACCTCTTGGTACCTTTCTATGCTTCCCTTTCATTTGTTTAATGAAATATTATCCCAATGAAGAAAGAAAAAAACAATTAAAATAATTTCATGATTTCCTCTACAGTCACAAGTTTGAGTTGCACATTTATGTTAATGATACTTCTATGTAATTGAGGAAACAAAAATATGTTGATATAATCAAATACCAATACTCCATCAGTAGTATTCTCACATATACACCCTATTATTGGTGTGATATTACACTGCCTGGTTTTGTGTGTCAACTTGACGCAAGCTAGAGTCATCAGAGAGGAGGGGGCCTCCGTTCAGGAAGTGCCTCCATGACATCTAGCTGTAAGGTATTTTCTCATTTAGTGATCAGTGGAGTAGAGTCCAGCCCATGGTGGGTGGTGCCATCCCTGGGCTGGTGGCCCTGGGTTCTATTAGAAAGAAGATTGAGCAAGCCAGGGGAAGCAAGCCTGTAACCAGCATCTGTCCATGGTCTCTACATCACCTCCTGCCTAGAGATTCCTGCCCTGTTGAATTCCTGTCCTTACTTCCTTCAGTGATGAAGCGCAATGTGGAAGAAGCCAAAAATTATACAAAGTAGCCCTATCTTTAAAAATCAAAAAAAAAAAAAAAGAAAAAGAAAAAGAAACCCTAACTAAGACAAATATTGATATGTTTTGATACCTGCATCTAAAGATAAGCTTACATTTAATAAAAAGGATAATTCATAAAACTAGGGTACTCATAAAACTAGATACGAGAGGTAAACCAATCTAATACCTAACATAATCATTCTAGAAGAGATTTTAGTAGCTAAGAGAGAAACTACCCTTTTAGCCTTATAGCATAAAAGATATAAAATATAGTTCATCATATTCTGCTTAAATTGTTTACATATGTACACACACACACATATACATACACACACACACACACACACACACACACACACACATATGTTCTCACTGTGAAGTCCTGGATGGAACAGGATTCACCATGTAGACTCCACTGGCCTTCAATCCATAGATACCAACCTGTTCCTGCCTTCCAAGTGCTAGAATTAAACATGTGTCACCATGACGGGTTATTTTTGTTGAAATTAAGTGCCTCCTTAAATGTTTTCATCACTTGTTTTTGCTTCTGATTTTGAGATGGAGTCTCCCTAAGGATCCCAGGCAGACCTTGAACTCATGATACTTCCTCCTTAGGCATCTGAAAGCTGGCATTATCAGCATGCACCACCACAGACAGCCCATCTATTAACATATACTTAACATTACTTATCTATGCTTCCTTTCTTTTTTTGGATCCCAGTACAATGAAATTTAGAAATATGGACAGGGTCCATATTCTCTCACTTAAACAGATCATGATCATGATGCCAACACTTACTGAATAGAGATTTTTGTCAGAGACTTTGCTAAGACTTCAGCATTCACCATACTTACTCCTAAGTAAACTTACTCCTTTTGTGTTGAACAAACCAAGATTTGGAGAGGTGAATGTGTTTTTCGAGGTCATACAGCTGCTAAGAAGAAAAGTCAGGGTGACCATGCACGTAAATCCACCTCTACCTGAAATGCATTACATAATACATCAGTACTTCTCATTCTCTGGTCCTAGCCCTCAACACCAGCATATACCACAAGCTTGTTACAAACTGTTGGACCTTGGGATGGACAGTGTCAGCTGTCAAACTGATGGAACCTAGAACACCACCTGGCGATGACTGGTCTCTTGCCTGTGAGGGATTATGTTGATGGTGTTACCTGATTTACAAACATCCACCTTAATTGTGAGTAGCACTGTTCTCTACAGGGGTCCTGGACTGCATAAAATGAAAAAAAAATAAAAAAAGAACTGATCAGCAAATCAGAGTCATCCCTCTCTGTGTCCTGATCGATGAGCTGTGACGAACTGCTTCAAGATCCTGATGCCTTGGCTTCCCCAACATGGACTTGCTGTGTCTTGAACTGTGAGCTAAAACAAACATTTTGTCTCTTGCTTTTGCCAGAATATTTTACTACAGCAGTGGGGGGGAGGGGGGAGGGGGGGGGAGGACTAAGACAGACTCTGTGATAAGAAGAATCAGAAGCTCTTTGAACTAGAATCCAATATTTTATGTATCAATAAGCCTCTGAGATAGTTTTAGCTGAAGTTTAAAAACTGAAGAATTACACTCTACTTCCTCCCTAACAGGGATGTGTTTAATGTTCATAAATAAGTCATATTTATAAACCACCATAATGATCTAACTAGTGGGTTCAGAGCTAAGGAAATTCAATAAATAACATCAATGGCTTACATCCTTATGATATTGGAAGGCAAGAAACCATCAGAATCCAAATACAGCTCACTCTTTCATGTATCATTTTATTCACTTATTTCATGGGACTCAAAGCACTTTTCTAAGAGCAAACAAATTTGTCACCTGTAACATCTGGGAAAGCAAAATGTACATTACCTGATTGATTCAGCTTTGCCAGTCAGGTCATGAATGAAAACATTAACACGAATAAGGAGTGTGCAGAAAATAAATTCTCAATTGACTTGGTTGCTTAGATACTTAAGATTTCGGTAATTCTGCATGGTAAGAAATGGAAGTGGGGGTCAGAACTTAATGAATTTAACTATTAGAAAAACTGGCAAGATGAGTTGGGAGATAACTTCTTTCGATGCAAAATTAAAATTCCAGTTTCCCTGTTGGGCATGCATGCTGCGCCTATCAATCAAAATAACAGTCTGGGCAGTGCACTGAAAAGAACCTATATTAACATAGGGAATTTCATGCTGCAAAAGTGGATTTGGAGCAGCCACTGTGGTGTTTCAGAAAATATGAGAGAGGAAACTAGAACATAGTTTTAGTGGGAACTTGAACTGTCTATTAGGATTGTGCTTACTGATGTGAAAGGTCTGGAAAAACTATGTGAGATATCACATTAAAACAGGAAACAGATGGTGCTTAACTGGGTATGCAGGTGAGGAAGTGGCAGCTTCCTCATTTGGCTGAGAGATGCTCAACACGAACAGCAGCCGCCAGCTTGTTCTTTAGTCCAAGTCTGAGAAAGCAGGTTCGTAGATGGTTGTCATCATGTATAATATGTACTAACTCACTTACATAGAATCTAACATCATAACAAGACTATAGCCTGACTGAGTTTAGTGACTGTGCTTTATTCCTATTATTTCAGTTACTTCTGATTATTACAGCACACTGGCTTTTAGATCATGAAAGATAGTGCAAATTTTAACCATTTGCAAGTCAGGTTAATGCTAGAACAAACTAAAATAATTTATAGAATGTACTAAAATAGTATTGCAAGAAAATTTATGGAAGGTAGTCACACAATAATAAAAAGGCAAAGATTAATTAACATAAAAATTCTAGATGTCATATTTCTCTAAGTAGAAATAATTGTAATGCAATTTTATTTCACCACCTAGTTCTAGGAAGACAGGATGTGATAATACCAGAATTAAAATCACTGAATTATTTGTTACACAAGTACACATTCATGCACAAAAACATAGATCTATCTTTAATAATAATTTACATTGTTTCAAAAAATCAAAAATTTGAAAGCAAAATAAAGGCTAAAAGAAAATCTACCCAAGCTACCTTTGGAAATCATCAAACAGATAATACCTTGAAATTCATTTTTTTAAACTAAAAACAAATACTTCATTCATTAATTCCTTAAACATCAAAGTGTTTGAGGTAAAACAAAAATCTTTTTAGAAATTATAACTAAAAAGTTAGATCACTGAAACAAGATCAATCATTTATAACTTTTTCTACATCCAATCTAGGGAATTCTACACTATTAGAAATCATTTGGATACTAAAATATTTTTTTCATTTTTAAAGTACAGGACTTTGTGGTATTACTAAGTGTTGACACTGTGCAGACAGCATTTCCTTCTCATTTTTTCTTTCTATCCTTGGAACATAATTTCTCCTGCACTATATGTGCTCACTAAATGTTGATGGGATGATATGAAGGAGTTCTGTAGTGAGAATTGACTAGCTTGGTTGACGGAGGAGCAGAATGTTTGGAATAGAGGGTGAAGGTCATCCCCTTGGTATTATAGGCATTCCTCTAAGCCTCTCAATGGTTCTTTCAGGAAGAGATGTCCTTCTGTTTCCTCTATCAATGCTGAAACACAGCTTTTCCAGACCACCAACACGTGGAAAGAACAAAGACATTTTATGCACTTAAGAAAACTATTGAAGGACTGTGTGGCTTGACTGTGCTAATTATTACTGTTGATACACATTTCTAAAAATAGAATTGCATACAATGCTTAACTTTACAGAAATTTCATAAAAGAATAAAAATGGAATTTGCTCTTTTATAATAATTGCTATAAACACACTTAATGATCTCTAAAGTCTTAAAAAAATCAGCTTATATGTAGTTGGAATTTTCCTTGGGCCACCAACCAGCTCCCAAATAAAGACATGGGGACTTATTATTAATTATGAATGCTCAGTCTTAGCTTAGGCTTATCACACTAGTTCTTTTAACTTATTTTAACCTGTTTCTATTCATCTACATTTTGCCTTGGGGCCTTTTACCTTTCTTTCATTCTGTATGTCCTACTTTCCTGCTTCCTCCTTGTCTGTCTGTCTGGTCCCTGTCGTCTCCCTGTCATCTCCTTTTCTTTCTACCTTTTTGAGCCTAAATTTCTCCTCCCGCTTACTCTCCAGGCCCGGAGGTTCCACCTGTAACTCCTCCCTCAGCTTTTTATGAGACCAATCAGGTGCCTTAGGCAGGCAAAAAAAAAAAAAAAAGCAGCAACACATTACATAACTAAACAAATGCAGCACATATTTACATAGTTAAACAAAGGCAACACATGTTTGCATAGTTCAATATTCCACAACACTTATATTCTCATCCCAAATTCTAAGACATATCTCTTAATACAACTGTTATTTTATGGAGTACTAGTAAAAACTGTAACAGTTAATATTTATGATATTTATCTATGATGATATTATAAATAATAATATAATATATACAAAGCTAGCCAAATACCAAAGTCTTCCACAAAGAGTTAAAACATTCTGAAGATAAGCTATTGAACTTTGAATTATCCAGAACATCCTAGAATGAAATTTCTAGGTTGCATCACTTCCTAGTAAACAAAAACAATGGCTTTTTGGAATCCTGAGATAAATCAATTTATTCTCTTGTTCTCACTAAAGAAAAGAATTTTAAGATTAGGGGCATCTTCTACCTCCTTAAGAGAAAGTACAGCTGCAGACAGCATGAATCACAGGGGGAGGCTGAGGAGATCACTCAGTGGGGAAGGCGCGTGAGGACACCAGTTTTAACCTCAGTTATGTGTGATTTTAAAGAATTAACACCTCAGCTATCTCTTGACTGATTCGTAAGTTATCATTAAGGATGATCATCCAGGCTTTTACAAAAGCACTCCACAAAGGCTTTGATCCACCAATGAAGGAATTCAAGATTGCTTTCCACAGTTAACCCACTTTCAGTTTCCTGCTAGCTCTTGAACAGACTATAGAAATACCTGTTGGATTAGCAGTGAGGAGGTGCAGAATGAGATCTTTGGGGCTCACTGCCTAGGAAGCCCAGGCTAATCCATAAACTCTGGGTCAGAGTCTTTGTTCTCAATAAAACAGGGTAGATGGTATGACTCCAGAGGGACAACACTAGAAGTTTACCTCCAGCCTTGGATACACAAGTGCATACTCACTCATGCACACTCGAACATACCCCCCCCACACACACACTACACAAAGAAATTTGCAGTTCAGTTCCCTGGGTGTGGATCCAGAAACTGTAGCCTTTGTATTATGCACCATATAGCCCAGGTGATTTGGGGATGTCATAGTTTATTTGTGGATATATATATATATTTGATAAAATTGCATTTTATTGTGCTGAAAGGAGCTGAATAATATTTTATTGTTTATTTTTAAGGTATCCACATGGTGATGGCAGGAGCATCTATTTTTAATTATGGGCCATGAATAGGAATAAGACATTGGAATTTAGTATTAATTTATATTTTGCATAAAATTCTTTGGACAAACCCCAAAATGAAACAATCTTCCATAAAAGAATTAGCAATATCACTTGATTATGCCATGTTCATGAACATACGTTCTAGCTAGAGGTCTTGGATCTTGCCTCTTTGGGGAGAATACCAATATTTTTATGTTTCCAAGGTGTTTTAGGATGAGATGGCCTCACAAACACTTTAAGCCCTTGGTGTTAACCACAGCCATAGTTTTATAAGTTGTACTTGCACAGCCAAGCGGTGGCAAGGAGTCTGGAGACCCATGCTTCCAATCAGTCAATCCTATTCTTACCCTTGTCCCCTTAGCTGAACTAACTCCCTACTCCTTCTCAGGAGAGCGCAACACCCTTCCCATTTTCCTCTTCCATTGCTCATCACTGTTCTTTGATGCCCAGCTGAATCACACACATGCTGAAAACTCTTTCATGCTCTCTACAGGTGAAATACATCCATGGCCCTTCCTTTCCTTTGTAGAACACACGGCATTCTACATCCTGGATTGCATTGCTTCTCTCTAGTCTCTGTGTTTTAATGGCTCCAAACCAGAGCATCCTTTTTGTCATAGGCTCCTTCAACCAGCTAGTCAAAGATTAACATATGGGGTGTTCTTAACCAACTGGGCCATGCTTACTTCTCAGAATAAAAACAAGAACATGAAGTGTGGTGATATATTGTGTCCCCCAATATATTGTGCACCCTAATAAACTTATCTGGGGTCAGAGAACAGAACAGCCACTAGATAGACATAGGGGCCAGAAAATGGTGGCACACACACCTTTAATCCTATCACTTGGGAGGCAGAGATCCATCTGGATCTCTGAGTTCAAAGCCACACTGGAAACAGCCAGGCATGGTGACTCACGCCTTTAATCCGAGGAAGTGATGGCAGAAAGCAGGAAGGTATATAATGCATGAAAACCAGGAACTAGAGCTGGTTAAGCTTTTAGGCTTTTGGGCAGCAGTCAGCTGAGATCCATTTGGATGAGGACACAGAAGCTTCCAGTCTGAGGAAACAGGAAGTGGCTATGTGAGGAAGCTGTGGCTTGTTCTGCTTCTCTGATCTTCCAGCATTCACCCCAATACCTGGCTCCAGGTTTGTTTTTATTAATAAGACACTCTAACAATTTGTGCTACAATGAAGATTACTGTGTGGTTTCTAAGAGGTGTGAAACAAGGACTCCAAAGGTACATTTATCAGTTCACATGGGATGACCCTAAGACTCCTTAAGGAACATAGTTTTATTGAAGAGTGCACTGGAATCTGGCTGTTTCCTGATTCAAAGTCATAAAGCTGACTTGTTCTGTGGTCCTATTGCCAACATTAGACTGTGACATCAAATAAATAACCTACTGCCAGCACAGTTATGTGTGATTTTAAAGAATTAACACCTCAGCTATCTCTTGACTGATTCGTAAGTTATCATTAAGGATGATCATCCATGCTTTTAAAAAAGCACTCCACAAAGGCTTTGATCCACCAATGAAGGAATTCAAGATTGCTTTCCACAGTTAACCCACTTTCAGTTTCCTGTTAGCTCTTGAACAGACTATAGAAATACCTGTTTCTGACATCAGAAAACCATGTAGAAATTAGGCATTAAAGAAGATGCAACTGTTATATGAATGTGATAAATATCCTTACCAATGTAATGTTTCATCATATTTGCTATCATGTTTGCCTTCTTAGAAATCATGTTTACCCTTTTTTCAAAATTTGATTACAAAAATAAAGACATACTAAAGAAATTCAAACAAACCATCTCTCAAATATGTTAGATTTGTGTATTATTTAACCAAATTAACAGGAATTTCAATATTTGAAAAGCACTACTGAATGAATGCTAATGTGCCAAACCACAAATTTGTAAATAAATAAGTAGACTTAAGATATCCAAATAAATCCATCTGGCTGTGGCATTCAAGCACAGCAAATTACAGAAGACAACTGCACATTAAAATAATAACACAGATTCTACGTTTGTCCACAAATATGCTACAAAGTTAATATCAGCACAGAACACTATACCTAGCAAGTCTCAGCATGTATTTTGAAGTCTCACTGTATTTTGAAATCTGTGTGTTCAGCAGTGATGAATGTCATCAAAACCAGCCACAAGAATGACCCTCCTGCCTATACTTCAAAACCCCACCAGGAAACGTGTTCCCCACATTGTCATGAACAATCAATCTGTTTGGCCTCATCGTCTGCTGATAAACATTTTCCATGAGCTCTTTTGCAGCACACACTATTGATACACTTCTAGGTAGTGAAAGATAGCCTAAAAGAGCATGTCCTAACCTCTTCCTCCAGGCCTTCCTTCACAATAAAATGTGACTTTCAAAATTCCTGTAAAATCATAGCACTGGAGATTTTAATTGAGCTAGAAGCTTCTAATTTAAAAAATCAGTATATATTAAGCAGATTCATTTTTTCAAATATTTTCAGCATTTGCTATTCCATTTATTTCTTTCTGCAGTGAAAAGCCACTAAAAAAAATAGCAATTCTGTCTAACAGCCAGTTCAAAAAGAGTACTTAATCAAGTAGCATTTTTAAAAAAATTATCTTAATTCTTAAAGATCGTATCAGTGTTTCCAACCCACCTCACCACAAGTTATCAGCAAACAACTGATCTACAAATTCATAGAACCCCTGGTCTCCAGTCTCCATTTGTCAATCAATTTACCTACTTTGTATTAGCCACAAGCTTTGTGGACAATGTTTACTATGTCAGAGTATTTACTGACTTAAACAAAGTTATCAATGTGATAACAACCCTATGTCATTAATATTGACTTACCATACCTCCAAAATATATTTTAATACATTATCTTTCCTTTACTGAGAACGTAACATAATATGAAGTTAATGCAATATAAAATCAAGAAAATCCTCACCCTGTTCATTATATGAAAACACTGGAGAGCTGAACAATAGAGCCATTCTACCAGGATAAACACTACTCTGTATTATGATAGAAAATTGGAGGACATTCAGGAAAAAGGATGGCATGAATGTACACAATTTTCTCTGCTGTAGAGGGCAGCTGTCAGCTGGACCTGTGGTTTGTTCATCACTGAATGACTGGACAAGAAATCTAACTCTTTAGTTACCATCCTGTGTGACAGTCTTTAATTCTGATAGTGGTTTTTAAATACACATGAGGGCATTCAGTAAAATCCTTAATGAGAAATGCAGTGCCATGGCTTAGTTTGGAATACAACAGATTTGCCCATGGGGAATGGAAGTTATTACATCAACAATTTTAGCAGTGAAATCAAGTTTTCTTTAGAGCCACATCTGCACCAACATCCAGTAGAACTGTTGGAATCTTTACCTACTTTAGTCAAGCATGGTGCCAATAAGCCATGGGATTCCTGTCCTATATATTTCCAAGCATGTTAAATTCAGAGAGTTTCATTTTAGCTGTTTCTCAAAGGGATGATAGCCCAGTGGCTAAGACTATGCATTTGGAGACCTGATCGATCTTCGTGAGCATATGTAGAAAGGGTATTTAAGTGTTCACGCTAATGTGTATGCATGTGTACGTGTGTGTGGAGGTCAGATGTTGTCAGATGCGTTCCCTTAGCTCTCTATACATTATTTTCCGAAGCAGAGTTTCTATGGGAGCTAGAGTTCACCAACTGGCTAGCCTGGCTGGCCAATGAGCTCCTGGGATCTTCCTGTCCCTGCCTCCTGAGTGCTAGGATTAAAGATGCATACCAACAGGCCTGTATTTTCAGATGGAGGCTGGAGTCAGAGATTAGTTCCTCATATGCTTCCATGGCAAGCACTTTATCAACAGAGTCATCACCCAAGCCCCTGGAAGATCTTTTTTCTAACTTTCCTATTATTTATTCTTTGTGTCTTTCAGATCATGCATCTCCATCCCATTCATTTCCCATCACTTCATATCCATCTTCTACCCTTGCAACTCCCGCCTCCAAAATAAAATAAAATTTAAGAGAAAGAAAAAAAGGAAAAAATCTCCTCATGTAAGCTGCAGTATGACATAGTGAGTCATGTAGTAGACCCTATTATCCATGTATTCATGGCAAAGAGTTGTTGGTGTGGTTTGAGGCCTCTGGTTTCTGCTACACTATTGATGCTGGACCCTCACTGGAATTCCTCTTGGATATCCTGTTGTTGCCCTGGGTCTTGGAGATCCTGTAGCTTTGAGTCTGCAAGACCGGTCCCTTCAGGTGCTCCAGCAGATCATAGATGGGGTGGATGCTGGGGTAGGCCAGCTCATGACCCTGGTTTGGGCCTGGGTAGTTGCAGGGTTGGTCAGCCTGCCAGCTCTCCCCTGTCCTCACCACCAAGGTGATCTCTCCAGCTTGTTTGTTCACCCCTTTCAGCGATGAGCAATGGGCAGGGCCAGTTCTCCTGCTTTCACACCCTCAGAGTTGGCTCTCCCACACCTAAACCTTCAGGGCCAGCCCTACTGTGTTGCCTAGGTAAGGTGCAGGGGCTACTCTCCCGAATGCTGCAGCTCATAAGGGGGAGGATCAGCTCCCTCATCTGTTGGTGGTGGTGAAAGGTGAAGGGCAAAGGGGGGGGGTCATCTCTCCCTCACCCACATTGCTGTATTGGGGACAGCTCTCCCACACTCACAGCTTTGGGGCTGGCTCACCCACACCTCCACCAACAGTGTTGGCTCTATTGTGCTGCCCAGGCAAGGTGCAGAGCCTGCTCTCCTGAGTGTTGCAGCTGGTTGGGGCCAGGGACAGCTTTCCCTGCTCTTATGACCTCAGGGCCTGCTCTCCCACCTGCCTCAGGAGTTGAGGAGGGAGCTGGGGAGACCTCTCTCCCCTGCCTATGCTGCCATAAGGCAGATAAGGGGTGGGGCCAGATCTCCCACATTCATGTTTTTGGCCCAGCTTACCCTCCACAGGGTCAGCTCTGTTGTGCTGCCCTGAGGAGCTTCAGGGCCTGTTTTCCCAAGTGCTGCAGCTGGTAAAGGGGAAGGTCAGCTCCCTCACCAGCTGGAGGCAGTAGGGGCAAGGGGAGAAGATCTTAATGTAAGTACTAATTTCACTTGCTAGATAAGCAATCTGGAGCGTGTTTCTAACACACTGGTGTTTAGTTTCCAATACTGAAAAACGGGAGTAAAATGACACCTTTGAAGAATCACTCTTCCACTGGTCTTGAAACCTCGGAACTACTCAAGGTTTTGTTATGTTCCAATCCAACATTCTATGTAGCGAATGTTCAGCGCATTTATCATGGTTTCATTGTGCCATATGATTCAGTGCAGAAGTCAGAGTGGTGGGTTAATATCATGAACACTCAGCAGAGATTGAGATTATAATGGTGAACATCACATTAAACTCATTCTAACCTTCCAGTGCCACTGAGAGGAACAGAAGCAAAATCAATTTCAACACTAAGTACTGGTGTTAAGCTCTGTGACCTGGAGACGTATGGAGAGGGACCAGATAACCTTGGTTTGGGGGTTGATGTGTGTGGAGTGGAAGGCTTACTAAGGAGGCGATATGAAGATAAGTAAGCGCAGAAAATGAGAAGACTCGAGACAGATACACATTCGAGGTCAGGGCTGGGAGAGATGGCGAGGAGACACTGCTTGAGAGTGAGTATGGGAAGAAAAGAGTCAGTCTAGGGGTGTAACCTTAGGGATTCATTTTCCATTAATTTTGGATAAAGTATAAATGCTGACATGGGTTGAAGACTGTCTAGGTACCTACAGCATCAAGCCAGTACTTATATTAAAACTAAATCCATGTCAATCTTAAAAAAAAAAAGAAAAAAGACAATAGTGTTTATGATAGTAATTTCATAACTCAAAACAGATTTGCAATGTCACCTAATTCTTTTGGATCACTGCTGTCAGAGCATAAGCAACTGTTCATGGTCACATTCAGAACCTCTTAAGTATGAGTTCTAGTAATGAATCCTCGAGACAGAGTAGGAAATCAGAAACCCAGTCAGGAGTGACTCCTATGCTTTTAAAACAAATTATGGTTGAATCCAGTGTACACATTTTCATTGATATGCCAAGATGCATCTTTTGGAAATAAAATACCAACACTTTAAAATAACTTTGCTAGATAACAAGCCCTCATCATTAGCAAATGGAGTATAGTTACTCTGTATCCCAATACATTCAAGAAAACTAACAGAAAGAAATGCAGAGTTTGAAATTGGCTCTGTTTTTATTTATTACCCATTAACCCTTTGTGTCTATTGTCCAGTCCCATCCGACTATTGAATAGTCCTTGAAGGGAAGAGTGAGGATTAAAAAATAACAGATACAAAAGGAAAAGACAGAGACACAGGATAGCATTGGGAGGGCTCTGGGTCAATACCACAGTGGTCCTGAGTTTATTCTTCATTGGCTTTTTATACACCAGCAAGGGGAGAGGCAAAATACCTCCCCCTCTCCAGTGTACCATTGTTCAAGGTACAAAGTACAAACAAAAGTAAACACTTTCTTAATTTTCAAAACATCTAGTAACCATGTCCTATTACCTAGCTTTGAGGAGCAAGACTTCTGGCAACCACACCCTTGGCCAAACATCCTACCATACAACCTTGGAAAGCAACACAAATTCTGACTCTGACCTTGAGTCAAAATGGAAACAAACCTCAAGTTAGAATCTTTTGGGTACCCACAGTCTATCCCTCAGAATATATGCCATGAACAAAGTTACAGGAATCATTTATTCTTAGCCAGTACCCAGGAGTTGACCACAGTTAATAGCATGCAAAATTTCTGGGAAAGATGCCCCACTCTGGTTAATAGGGAAAGGTTTCTCCAAATTTATTTCTCTAGGGTCCCTACTACACTATGGTTTTTGCTATGAATATTTGCTTTTGTGAATAGTAATGGTCCTTTTTCATATGAGTTATCTCCCCACTTCTATCTATGAGCCTCATTTGATTTGAAGCAGTTGGAAGTAAGGTTCATCTTCCATATAGAAAAAAAAACAGAAACTATTTTTACTATACTTTATATTCACTTTTATTTTTCCTAGAAATGAGAAGGGAGCCCTTGAGCTGTCAACTGCAATACTCCCAGCCTTTATGACCAGCCTTCAATCACCCATGTACCTCGGCATTCTGAGCCTTATACCCAGAGACTACAGACTCTGGACTGCCCTTCAGAGAGTTGAAAATAAAGATGCTGTCATTCTGTAGAAAGCCATATTTTTTTTCACATCTGTGGCCTATCTCTTGATGGAGGTAATGATAAACTCAAAAGCAATACCCAGTCAAATTATTAGTGAGCTGAATAGTCTTTGAAGCTGGGATTTAACCTATAGACTGTGATTAGACACTTCAGCTAATAGTCTGCGTAACCATCCAGACAAAATAAAACAAGCACATTTTTGTAGGATTTCTGAAAAAGAAAGAAGAAATGCTTGAACACTTATTTCTGATGTTTAAATAAAATTCACTCAAAAGGAACTATCACACAAATATCATAGCTTTACTTATCAATCAATAAATAACAACCCAAGTCTCTAGCACAGAACAAAAGCATCAGCACCCATTGCTCAAAACCTACAAACAAGCAAATCCACCAAGAAGGAAAGGTAAAAATATCAGAGGGAAGCTGGCAATATCTCCCAGGCATCTACAAGGTGTCTAGAAGTGAATGTCATTTTCTCACCAATAATCTACACTTTAATCTTACATGAAACAATTTTTCACAAAAAAAGTCTCTGTTCTCTTGTATTTGATAGAGAAAGAGAATTAGAAATGGGCCCAATTTCTTTAGAAAAGTAGGTTACTTCAGCTTTCATTTGGCCTTTCCCATAACCCCCCATACAAGAAGACAGATAATAAATATAATGATTTATACGGGGAAAAAAAGAGCACCGAGGATAATGGCCCAAACAGTGCTGTCTTTTACTATGTTACCATAGTAAATAATAGCAGTACCATTCACACCGCCACATTTAAGGTGGTGGCAGTGATTCCATTATAATTCCTGTTTTTCAGAAGTTTATAACTTGGTCTTGACAATATACTCCAGCCAGAAACTAGCTTTTTATTTTTATTTGTTTATTTTTAGTGAAAGGCTGGTTTTGCCTGATTGTCACACTATTAGTAAATACTTAGATAGGGGTTAAACAGCATTTCAACTCTATTTTTCTGTCTACACTTTGCATATGAATCTTTACAGCTTCTAAAATGCACACACACACACACACACACACACACACACACACAC
>CABHPH010156869.1:19585-41796 GCA_902168325.1 Peromyscus nudipes | reverse complement strand
CCCCCTTTTTTTTGGTTTTTTTGAGACAGGGTTTCTCTGTATAGTTTTGGTTCCTGTCCTGGATCTCACTCTGTAGACCAGGTTGGCCTTGAACTCACAGAGATCTGCCTGGCTCTGCCTCCCAAGTGCTGGGATTAAAGGTGTGTGCCACCACCTCCTGGCTTTCCCTTTTAATTTTAATAGAATATTTTAAAACAATCTCCAGCATTGAAAAGAAGAAAAAAAAAGAGTACTCATGATCTGTCTGGCTTTGGAATAGAGAGCTAATTTCTCTGTGTTAAGAATTCCCAGCCGGGCGTTGGTGGCGCACGCCTTTAATCCCAGCACTCGGGAGGCAGAGGCAGGTGGATCTCTGTGAGTTCGAGGCCAGCCTGGGCTACCAAGTGAGTTCCAGGAAAAGCGCAAAGCTACACAGAGAACCCTGTCTCGAAAAACCAAAAAAAAAAAAAAAGAATTCCCTACTGTTGGCAAAGGATGGGGATGCAAGTTCTTATCTCAGTAAACGTCCCTGGTGATAATATGCAATTATGTGTGTATATAATTAGGGCATGGCGTGCACCAAGAATCCAACAGGTATTTTTTACAATAATCTTTTTCCTTTTTTTTTTTTTTTTTTTTTTTTTGAGACAGGGTTTCTCTGTGTAGCCCTAGCTGTCCTGGAACTCACTCTGTAGACCACGCTGGCCTCAGACTCAAAGATCCTCCTGCCTCTGCCTCCTGAGTGCTGGGATTAAAGTTCTGCACCACCACCACCCAGCCAACGATCATTTCTTTATCCACATGAACGTGATCTCCTCTGAAGTTTATTATACTTCCAAGCTTAGCTGGATGCCTTGTAAAATGTGTTCATTCTGAATGTGTTCAATAGATCAGTTTAAACTTATCACTGATGCCAATGAAAAATGAACTAGTTCAAAGATCATGTATTGACAGTGGGAAGTCACTCTTGCCGCTGAAGAGAGACTGTTGGGATGGCCCGTGTGTTTTGTGTCGGGGCTATATATACATCTCCCATGCAGCTTTTGAAATGATTCTTCTAAAGGGCATGAATGGAGTTTATTCTTCATGCCTACTCTTGAAATATGCTGCAGATGCTCTGAGAAAATAAGAACAAGAAGGTGGGAGGCAATGTTCTTAGATGAATGTGAGATTTATGATATTACTTCGCAGAGACATCACCAGAGTTTTGTGCTGGTGTTCTTACATTATAAAACCTCATGCCCCAGGCAGGTCTCAGCACTAATGTTCTGAAGATCGTTCCATGGCTGGTGGAAAAGGGGATTACTCCTGTCTGATACCTCAAGCATCCTGCTTTGATTTGCTTGATTATTTGCCTACAGAGGTCAAGAAGACATGAGACCCAAAACCCACATATCCCTTTGGAGTTTAAGTTCGGTTTTATCAACAGGGTTAGGTTTTGGATACTATAATAAATAACAGAAAAATCACTTTAAAGGGATTAAAGTCTGGGCTGGGGACAGTCAGTGACAGAGCACTTGCTGGATGCCCTGAGTTCAACCCCCAGTGTTGGGGGCAGTGGGGAGGTTGTTTTGGCTTGGGATTTTAGATGTTTAGATTTTGTGTCTGTGGTGGTAAAGTATACCAAAGTAAGGGTGTGTAGCAGGGTGTGTGCCTTCTGGTAGCCAGGCAGCAGAGGGACAGCAAGGAGCCAGAGCCCCAATATTTCCTTCAGCGGCATGTCCCCCACAGCAACCTAATTTCAGTCCCACTTAAAAAAAGTCTCCACCATTTCCAGGTGGCGGCAGAATCTGGGATTAAACCTTCAACATTTGGGCCTTTGGGAAACATTTGAAATCCAAACTATAACAAACGGAATATGGGAACCCAGGAGCCTTGAGTAAAGGCTAAAATGATGAGACAGAATTCTGTGTCGTCTGTTTAGACTTGCTAAGCTTTATGCTTTCTTCCTGGCCAGTTTTACCAGGTGCTCAATGCCACGTTCCTACCGTTCACTTCTGCATTTCTCTTCCTTCAGATGTACACCTAGGAAAGCAAAGCTGTAAGACATACAATGCCAGTCTGCTTTCTCCTCCACTGTCTGTGAGTTCTAGTTTCATAACTGAGAAACCATCCACTCCCTGGCACTGGACATTTCTAGAGAGAGCATCCCCACCCCCAGATGAGAGGGATTTTCCCCCATTGAGCCATCTGGTAACCATCCCCATTAAAATATAGCTGGAAATCCTTGGAAACTGAGGAACCCAACGCAATGTCCTCTAATGCTCATAACACTACTGCTACCGACAAGTCAGCCCTCAAAACAGACCCCCAAGCCTCTTTCAGACTCAGCAGCAACCCCACCCATGTTCTTTCCTCAGGATTCCATATCTTTCCCCTTTTGCAAATTTTGTATTTCTTTGGGGCATGTGCTTCTAAGGGTGATGCCCCTAGAATGAAACACAAGCATCATGTGACACAGCTGGGAAAGAAGTGACGATTAATGAAGCAGACAATCCTACCCAACGTGCTTCTGGAGGGAACTGAACCTAGATTATATACAATACCTGCCAATCTCAGGATGATTAGGATGTCCAAGCTGTCATTTTAATCTTTCTTGCTTTGAAGTTTCAGGGAGAACTCGATAGCACCCTGCTATAACCCTATGATTTTAATTTAAAAGCTCGTCTCTCTCACCCAAACTCCTACTCAAGAGTCAAACTGTTCCCAGGCCAGAAATCAACGCTGTGATCGCCAACAGGTGTATCTACATAGGCTATGCATATTCAAAGTTATGTAGCTGCTTATGAAGTGAACAGCTTCGGACACAGCATCTGGGGTTCCCTTCTCTGGCCCTGTGACCATGCTTAGCACTTAACATCTGTTTCTGGTCTCTTTCCATCATTACAGCTAATTCTACCTCTGCTTGCACCCAGCTCAAGCCTGACCTCACGTCACCAGATCAGCAGCAGGGAGGGGATTTTGATGATCTAGATGGACTGTCAACTTGATGGGCTCTTGAGTCACCCTGGAAACAAATATCTGGGCACGGCTGTGCACTTTTCTAGACTAGGCTAATTCAAGGAGGAAAACCTGCTCTAAATGTGGATGGCATCACACCACAGGCTGGGCCCCAGCCTGTGTAAGGAGGAGGAAGCTAGCTGAGCACCAGTGCTCACCTCTTTCTGCTTGCCAAACTTGGATGCAGTTAGACTGTCTGCTTCCTGCTGCTGTCTCCCTGCTACCGATGGTATGTATGTATCTCAAACTGTGAGCCGACATAGGCCCTTCCTCCACTAAGTTTCTTGTCAGAACATCTAGGAAACTGATTACCAAGAAGTGGGATCATTGCCCTGCCAACCTGACCATGTGGTTGTGAGAGCTTTGGCACTTCTGTGTGGGAGGAATGTGGAAGAGTTTGGAGTTGGGGGCTGGACAAACCCTCACATACATAAGCTGTGGGAGCCTGGAAGGTAAAAATGCTGAGAGAAACACAAGACAGTGGAGGTCTGGCGGAACAAGGACTCGAGTTGTTTAATCTCATGTTCCCAGAAATGGGGAAGGGGTGGGGGCGCACTAAACCTCCAAAGAGCCAGTGTAGACCCCCTCTCTCTGTGCTCCAGCTTCTACCAGGAAAGGAGCTTAGAAATAATCAGCCTGCTGCTCATTCTGCTTTCTTTCTCCACATAAACGCCTCTGTCCAGCCGTTTGAGACATTGCATTTTACAGAACAGGCAAGTATCCACAGGCACAGGTACTCTACGGACATGTGTCAAGCTGTCTCACTTGGCCTCTTAGCTTCCCTTCATGCCATCTTTCCAACTAGAACATTCCACTGTTTTCTAGCGGAGTCCTCTTTGATCAATCTGTTTGGTAGTGCTTCTTCAGTGAGCTATACTCACTGTGTGTGTGTGTGTGTGTGTGTGTGTGTGTGTGTGTGTGCATACATGTGTCCCCTTGTGTGTGTCTAGACCAGAAGTTAACCTCAGATGTCCTTGATCGCTCTCAACCGTATTTGTTGACGCAGTATCTCTCATTCAATCCGGAACTCACTAATTTGGCTAGACCGGCTGGCCAGGAAATGCCAGGGTTCTTCCTGTCTCTTCTCCTCCCGTGCTGGGATTATACCCTCTCCAGCTTTTTACGTGGGTGCTCGGGGATCCAAATGCAGACCTTTCCCAACTGAACCACACCTTCAGCCGCTAACATACTTGTGTTTTTCTGTATGTATGCTAACCTCAAATACAGATGCTTATTTGAACCTCTTCAAATACATCTTCCATGGGCAGTACCACCTCCTCTCAGCTTTAAGTTGCTTTACCATAGCTGACAAGTTGAGGAACACACACACATCAGGGAGCCTCTTTATCTACCCAGGATGAAACACAGAGCACAAAGAGAGGCTGATTCCGTATGTGCTGGGGAGCCAACTGGAACAGGCCCTTCTCAAGGGCTCCCAGCAGAGTGGAAAGGACTCCAGAGACTATGAGCCTAGAGCTTTGACTGTGTACGGCATTTATTTCTCTTTTGTAGTTTTAGATTTGTTGAGAGTTAGAGACAGAGATGGACTTTTATGGAAGTCAAGAAGAGAACACTAGATGATGGGGCCTCTCTAGTTCTCACATCGTCTGCATCCTTAAGTACTGTGTTTAGGGTGGTAACTTGTGCCTTAGACTTTTGGGATCTTTCTGTTCACCAAATGCTCCCTCTTAGAATGCTCAATAGAAACCAAACATTCCCACTGCAAAGGAAATTCTAAGTTTCTTACTTGTGCCTTAGGAATTGGTTTTGAAACCCTGCAACTCCCGCCCCCATAATTCTGGGCACCAGTAGGTTACCTATGCCTTGGCTGAAAATCCCCGCCTAACCTGGAGAAACCTTTGTTGTCTCTTTGCTAGCTAGGAAAGCCAAGCGTTATCTTCTATTGTGTTTGGGGGTGTTTATTTCAATGTCAGAGAAGACTGTGAGAGAAGGTCACCTTCTGATGCCTCTCTCCCCATCTAACATGAGGCGTAACAGCTGTGTTCTGTGAAATAAGCAACTTCCCAAACAACGGCTCTTACTCATCATTAAGAGTTTCACAGGGAGGTTTAAAATAAAAAGCACTCCCTTTATAGTTAAAAATGGGTTAACCAAATCTGCAGACCATCCATTTTGGCATATGGTATTATTATGTAATCCAAAAGGCAGGAAGGCACAGCCTAATGACTTAGAGAGAAGATAATAAGAATTCCCTCACAGGTTGAAGATTTTGTAATGAGTTACAAAAGGAATTTCGCTCACCGCGGCAAACCTGTCTCATAACCCTGAACGCATTGTTTTAAAAGTTATTTTTTTAAAGCCCAGTTACTTCGTGAGCAATAGTTTTGACATTTTATCGGCATGCAATTAAAGATCCTTTGTCTAAAGTTCTACTCTAAAGTCTTGAGCAGGTAGAAGCTCAGAAAGAATCACGTTAAGCTTTTCAGAAAGGAATTCCTGTGACTACTGAGGTCGCCCACGCAGGAGAGGCGAGCGGTGCGGTGCTGCCCTCTGTTGGGCTAGTGCAGAAACGCACGCGTGCAAAGCTGGCCCGGGAGAAGTCTCCAAGGGCGTCCCTGGGAATAACCTGGTAGTCTGTTAAAGCAGGAACTTCTTTTCACAGAAGAGCGAGCGAAACACAGCAAGCTAAGCATTAGAGGGGAAAGGTGGAGATTAAATTCGCTGAGGCTCATTTGGTGATGCCATAGACCGAATAACTATGTCTGCCCAAGACTTGTGTGTTGACACTTAAGTCCCAGAAGTGCAGCTGAGGGAGGGAATTAGGTTGTGAAAGGGGAGCCTTATGCATGCACAGGATTAGTGTCCCAATAAGAAGAGGCAAAAAGAAAACCAAAGCCGCAGAAAATCCTTTCCAGAACCCTTTGGACAGGACCTAAGTCTTGGACCTCCCAACTTCCAGAGCTATGAGAAATAAATGTCTACTGTTTACGTTACCCAAATCGTGGCATTTTAGTATAATAGTCCCAACTGATGAGATAGTGGGGATAAATCTGATGAAGAAGAAACAGAAAGTGGGAGAATCATACGTTAAAAACAAAACAAAAAACTCAGACTGGATTGTTCACATACAAAGACCCATACAATCACAGACAAATGTCCTATCTGTGACTGCAGCTTCGGGCACATAAGACTGGAAGGCTGTGTTTCTCTGTTGGCTCGATGGAGATCAGGAAAGCGGAAAGCCGGCACTTTCTCTCCGTCACGGCATGCGCCTCGGCTTGCTGTTAGACTAGTCTGCACTGGAGGCTGCACTGCCAGCTTTCTTTTGGGACCAGGCCTACCTGTGCACTTTCATCTTCCAGACGTGGGGCTAAAGAGGTGGCTCGGTAATTAAAAGCACTTGTTGCGCTTGCCAAGGACCGAGGTTCAGTTCTTAGCACCTGCGTGGGGAAGTTCACAACCACTTGGAACTGCGATTCCAAGATCTCTGATGCCCTCTTCTGGTGTCCATGGGTACTGCACCCATGTGGTGCACAGAGAAAACAGGTGCACGCACATATGCATGGATACAAATAAAAAGTAAGTTTTAATCTTAAAGATTTTCATTTAATTGGAGAACTATACAAAACATGAAAGGAAGACAAAACATGCTTCAAAACGGGATTGATCATTTATTTGATTATACTGAGATATCTTTAAATGTCCCTGCTGTAGATATTTGGTAGATCATCTGGTACATGTGCTGTTGTGTCTTTGCTGTTTGTTAGACAGGACTGTGGAGTTTACCTGGCTTTGGAACACAGTGACAAGATTGGCCTAAATAAGGCTCATGTTGTTGACCCTTGCTTCCCTACCACTGTTCTTTTTTTTTTTAATATAGTTTTTTTTTAAGATCAATTTATTATGTATACAGTGTTCTGCCTGCACGTCAGAAGAGGGCACTAGATCTCACTACAGATGGCTGTGAGCCACTATGTGGGTGCTGGGAATTGAACTCAGAACCTCTGGAGGAGCAGCCAGTGCTCTTAACCTTTAAGCCATCTCTCCAGCCCGCTACCATTGCTCTTTATTTGACCGGTTATACATTATTCTTAAATGGTCATTTTCTCTCAGCTCCAAAGACTCCTACATTATAGAATGGCGTTGAAGAAATAGTCTCAGGGAAGTGCTGACTTCCTGATTTTAGCATGGAAACCATATGACTTGGATCATAGAGCAGCACAGAGCCCAACTGTTCCACGTTGATTGTTACTGCTGTTCTTATTGTCAGAAACCCAGTTCGCCCCTCCTGTACAAATATCAGTAAGTAGTAGCGAACCAATGACTACTCACAAAGCCCTGTCTCATAAAGGATCAGAAAATGCACTAGAGAAATCCATGACCTCCTATGCAAAGAATTCAGGTGACTGATCATCTACTCTACCAACGGCTGTGTTTCATTATTGATTTATTTTTAATTTTCCCTCTGTGTGCCGCAGCTGGGGCTAGGCCTGGTCATTGTTTTGGTTTAGCAGAGAAACACTGTTCTTACTCGTTTATGTGAGATCATTTGGAAGACAAGACCCGGCCACTGAAAATACTTTCCTTCATTTCCGTATAGCAGTGTGAGGATACCTGTGCATCCCCTGGAAGCACGGCTGAGCTACGTCGGGCCAAGACTTCTCTGTCTCTTATGCATAAGAAGAAAGTTCTGAGTGCCCATTTGTCGCTTTCTGCTTACCCGGACTGCCCATCCATCCCTTTCTGCTTACCCAGGGCTTCCTGCTTTCCTGCGGGACAGGGCTGCCAACACCTGGCGGTCACTCTGTAGTCACGTGCTCCTAGTCTGTCAATGGTGACTGCTTCGCGGTGACCACTTCTGGAAAGGCTTCATTCTAAACTTTTTGCTCCTTTGAGTGGAGGTCTCTGTGACTAAATGTTCCGTTCATTTCAGCTGCTGCAGTGTTAACTGTGGTAGCAGGTAACACCTCTACACACCACTCTCTGAAGATGTGTTAGAATTTGGCCATCCTATCTTTTTTCTGAGAAGCCCCAAGGAATACAGTTCATAAAACTTAAGGTTGTATAAAAGCAATGCATTCTAGCCTGAAGCAGATTGAAGAGTACACAAACCGTCTGCCTGAAATAAATAGAAGAAAATTAACTTCCTCAAGTTTTCAAGTCAGAAATTCCCACTGAGGAGACCCATTAGAGTCCTTTTCTAAAGGACCTGTTTTTTGGTGAAAACTAGACTAGCTTCTTTTCTTACTTCTATGAGCTCATGTGTTAACTGAGATAGGGACCGTTAAGATGGGGTCAAATGGAATAGAAATATAGGATCTGTGAGTAGGTAGGAATCTTGTGGATTACCTAGTAGCAAACCTTCATTTTACACTTGAAAATGTGGGCTGGAGGTGTAGCTGAGGGGTTCAGCACATGCCTAGCCACACAAGGATCTAGGTACAGGCCTAGCCACACAAGGCTCTGGGTACAGGCCTAGCCACACAAGGCTCTAGGTACATGTCTAGCACACACAAGGCTTTAGGTACATGCCTAGCCCAACAAACAAAAACCAAACAGAGACTGAAGATGTTATCCATATCATGGCTATGTTAGAGCTAGAATCCCAGGCCTTTTGTTCAGCTGATTTCCCACTCTGTTGCTACCTCAAATTAATTAGTGTTAATCCCCTTCCAGTGGTTCCCGGGATCACACACAGGCCCTCGGTTTGCTATGCTAGGCAAGGGCCCTACACTAAGCTACGTCCGCCCAAACAGCACATTTTCAACACGTGGAGGAGCCTTGCCACAACTCCTGCAGCTGGGCCCATAGTCTGTGGGCTTGAAGCCCCATCAGATCATCAAGCACTCTTCCAGCCCTGGTGTGTTGGGGGGGAGCGGGCAGGGAAGCACATGTCTCGACAGGAAGAACCGATGGACGGTGGAGGGAGCAGTCACCTGGCCGCTGGCTTCCGGGGTCCCCTGAGGTCTACTCCTACCCTGTCCCCTGCCTACCGAAGGACACTTCCTCTCTCCTTCCCACCCACCTTGATATGTGTTTGTTTTGAACATTAGCCTCTTCAATGGACATCACTGCGTGCTTCACATTCTTTAAGGAATCTTAGTTTTGAGATTTATATAATAAGTCACCGCTACAGATGTTTAGTATTTCTATAGAATCTTCAAGTAAATGTGTTTCTCAAAACACCAGGTTTCATTGTTCTGAAATAGTCCTATCCTTCTGTCAAACATTTAAGGGTCTATAAAGAAACATGCGCACCATTCAGAGAAGTGTTTTTAATAAAAATTATCTGTTGCAGTGCCAATGGGGATTCATTTCTGATTTAGACATATAGTGTCTAAATACATTTTTTTTTCCAGAGGCACACATTCATACTGGTTATGTAACTTGTTTTTGCAAAGACACCTACACAACCCTATTACAAACATGTCCAAGGCCACAGTTCTTGGACTGGTAGATGTTCTCTTGCCCTCTGCTGGCTAAACTGAAACCTCTCTGAGAACATGCCCATTAGACATCCACGTGGATCTCAGATCTATACCCTCCATCCTGCTTGTTTGGGGTCCATTTAGCAAATGCCTCTTTGACAATGTATATACTGGAAATGAAAATCTATCTGTAGACCCCCTCTCAAGACATCTATAGGTCAGCGGCTCTAGTTTATTAAGAAGGATGTCAGCAAGTGCACCAGGAGCATCCTTCCTTCCGCCCGGGTTATTAACTGCATTGTGCTGTCAGCTCTTCCGTCCTACTGACATTCAGCACCGTAGCTGACTACGAAGGAGACCACAGCCAGAGGAACTAGGGTCTCCCATCTCCCCTGACTTCCTTGTGTGAGAAGATCCCCTGCTTGCTCTGCCTTGTCAGGCATCCCCATGTGTAGTGGCCAAGGAGATCACACACAGTTACGTTAGGCCGTGAGGCCATCCTTTCTCTGTGGGGCAAGTAAGTGGAGGGGCTGAACTGCCCTGCTGGTGTGAACTCAAGCTGTGGATATGGAAGTGTTGCCCACAGAGACCCTGCTACACTCTCCTCTTGAGAGATATTCCCAGAAGTCTGCTGTCTGGAGGAAGCTCTGCCGAAACTGCTTCTCTTGGATTCTGATTTCTTCACTTATAGCTCAACTGAAATCTGTACAGTTGACCCTTTGTGTCGAAAGGTTCGAGATCCTCGGATTGAGCCAACTGTGGAAAAAAGTGTTCTAAAAACAACTACATGTATGCTGACATATGCAGATGTTTTTCTTGTTGCAATACACTATTTACATTATATTAGGAAATACAGATAATACAAAGATGATTCAAAACAGCTGAGAGGTCATGCAGGTTGTCTACAACTTTTTACCATTTTACATGAGGGAATTGAGCATTCAAAACATTTAATGTTCTCTGGGGTCCTGGAATCAATCCCCAGTGGATATGTATTAATGATTTTTTGTTTGTTTGTTTTTGTTTTTTTGAAAAAGGGTTTCTCCACGTAGTTTTGGTGACTGTCCTGGATCTCGCTCTGTAGACCAGGCTGGCCTCGAACTCACAGAGATCTGCCTGGCTCTGCCTCCCGAGTGCCGGGATTAAAGGTGTGCGCCACCACCGCCTGGCCATGATGTATTATTCTATCTCCTACTTATGCTAATGATACGTGTTTTATTTACTTTTTTTTTTTTAGTTTCTGTCTTTGGTGGTCGTTTTTGTACTTTTTCCAGAGGGTGGGCATTTTGGAGAGGTTTCAGTTTAGGTGGTTGTAATTATTATTGTAGGGGAAACAGCAGGTGTTCTGTTGAATTTCTAGTTTCTTTGTTCTGTCAGTGAGGACAGGAAAAGCACCAAGCTGAGCCTGAGAAGCTGGAGACAGTACAATGCATAGCGACCCTAAGGCATGACTTGAGGTTTGTGGGAATGAGATGAAAGTCAGACTAGCCATCCCGATGGTGCGCTTTCCTCCGGCTGCATCCTGCTGCGGTTCTGCTAAATGAGAACAGAAAAGAGTGCAAAACAGATAGAAAGAGGAGCCCGCTTCCAGCGGGGACACACAGAATAGGCTGCGTGACTGAACGTGGGGTTGCTGTACGTAGAGATCTAATTATACACAAGAATGTTCGGGAACTCCCTGAAAAAGCAGTCTAAAGGACCAAAGATATGAACTAGTTGTTCAGAGAAGAAAAACACAATTTAAAAGGAGGCTCTCGCCAGGTGTGGCGGTGCCCTCCTTTACTCCCAGCACTGGCAGACAGAGTTCAAGGCTAACCTGGTCTACAGAGGAAGTTCTGGGATGGCCAGGGCTCCAAAGAGAAACCCTATCTCCAGAAACAATGACCTTTAAATATCTGAAAATCTAGTTAATCCTGATTATGTTTGTAGAAAAGTAAATTAAAAGCAGTCTTAAACGTTTCTAATAGGCAGAACTCAAATGTTGGCTAATGCTCCGCATTGTTGGGGGGTGGGGGGCTATGGTGAACTCACCTTCCAGGGACTCAGTTTACTTAATCTTAGTAATACTTATTTTTTAAATTGTAAAAAAAAAAAAAATTACACCTACTGTGTGTGTGTGTGTGTGTGTGTGTGTGTGTATACAATGTGTGTATGTATAGAGTTCAAAGAACAACTTTTATAAGTCTGTTCTCTCTTTTCATCATGTGGGTTCCTGTTGTGGAATATTATTTTAAGATATGTTACAATTGTTTATGCTGTGGAACGTTTGTTTAATGATGCAGAAATGTGTTGCATTCTTTTACGTTGCATTTGTTTAATTCTGTGAAGCTGTGTTATTTTGCCTGTCTAAAACACCTGATTGATCTAATAAAGAGACAAACAGCCAATAGCAAGGCAGAAGAAAGGATAGGCAGGGCTGGCAGGCAGAGAGAATAAATAGAAGAAATCTGGGGAAAAAATCAAGAAGTGAGAAAGAGGAGGAGAGGAAGACTTCAGGGGCCAGCCACTCAGCTACACAGCCAGACACAAAGAAAGACATCAAAAAAGGTATACAGAAAAAGAGAAAGATGAAAGCTCAGAGACAAAAGATAGATGGATTAATTTAAGTTAAGAAAAGCTGGCTAGAAACAAGCCAAGCTAAGGCCAGGAATTTATAAGTAAGAATAAGACTCCATGTGTGATTTATTTGGGAGCTGGGTGGTGCTCCTCACGAGAGCCAGAAGAGTAAAAACAAACAAACAAACAAACAGCTGCAGGTCCTGGGGGCCAAACTCAGGTTATCAGGCATGAGAATTACCTTTACCTGCTGAGCCATCTTCCTGGTCCAGAACACCTATCCTTCTATATTGGAAATACTAGTGAATCTATATACTATAGCTCTAAGACAATGCCAATCTTTCACTAAATGGAGCTTTCAATTTTTTTTAAATGGCTATTCCCATTACCAATTGCAGATTAGTAAGATCGGTGGGAACATGTAGACAATTACTACTATTGGATGGGGAGATTTGTGCTTTTTATTGTTGATGATTAAACTTTCCTGTAAACTTTTAGATTAAACTTTTGTATCTAGTAAAATGACTTTATAGTCATTTTATAATTATAATTAATTAAAGAATGTTTTATACACTTTTATAGTTAAAATTTCTCAATTCTTCTTGCGTGATTCTATCTGGCTTCCCAATAATAACAACAACAGAAATTAAACTAAATCAGGGAAATAGTATCTATTCATTTCATTGGCAGGCAGAAGAACCCATGACTACCCAGGCGTGGCAGCCTACAGACATAAGAACTTAAACTGAGGAGTGAGTGGATCTTAGCACGAAGGTCAAAGGTAGAATTTTTCAGACCTTGTGGGCAGCTGGCAAGTCTTTGAAAGTATGGAACAAGAAAAGGAATCTCACTGTCAGGGAATGGGGTAATAGTGCTCTCTGGGAAGCTTAGCTCCCCATTCTGTGCTGGGAAAGTGCCCTTCAAAGGAACTGGACAGATAGGCTTGGAGCAGGGAAACAGCTGCCACTGTGGCACCCTCAGTGGTCAGCATGGAGAAGGCCTGTTGGGGGGGGGGGGGGGGGTGGCCCCTATCTCTTCTGCATCGTCACGGGGGGGGGGGCTGGGAGCTCCCCCTGGTTTAAGAGTATAATCTCAGAGATTGGTACCCAAGGGGAAAAGGAAGTGGCTGAGGCGGTGTTTGCTGTTTCTCAACCACTTCACAGGCTTGTGGCCAAGGTTGCAAGAAAAGTGGGGACAGAGGAGGAGGCCTTCTGACAGCGTGGTCCTCACACCTGAGACATCTAACCACTCTGTATTTCACAAATGAGGAGACAGGAAGCGGAGTTCAAAGGAAACCGGGCTGGGAGTGGTCAATTTAACACAGGCAGGATTCTTTACAAATGCAGGTTCTCCGGCTACTGTAGACGCCAAAAGTCATTCCGCTGTCATTTCTGATAGCATCAACCATCTCTGTCAACTCATGACATCTGAGTCTGCTGGAGAGCTGTGCAGCCTACAAAGCAGACAGCAAGGGCCAATTAACAAGTAAATTAGTCCTTACTATAGAGATAACCTATAGCAGAGGAGAGACGGCAAGACGTCCTTAGAGCCCTGGCACCTCCCAGAGGGCAGAGATGGTGGTGGCATTAACGAAGCAGTGAGTTCCATCCTCTAGAGCACACATCTCCTTCCCTTCCCTTCACTGACATCCATTTCCATTTCCTACAGGCCTTTGACTCCCTCCTCCTCCCTCTCATTTATCACTTCTAAGAACCCAAGCAGGGTTCTTGGCAAAAAGGCTGGCACTTCTTCCTGCCCAGCGCCGCCTCTAATGTGAAGGTGGAAATTCCCAGGTGTCTGTTGGGGCACCTGCCTGTTGAGCTCTGCCTCAGAAACCGAGAGAGGAGGCTTGTGCTCAGAGCAGGAAAATAACCAGTTGGATCAGTGGGTGAGAGACCAGAGCATAAACAGGGCTGAGACAAAGAGAAGGTCAGCCTTAAGTGGGTCAGGAGACCCGAGTGGATGGAGTGGGCCTGGGCAGCTCCCTGGGAGGCCTGCCACCACCCCACCCTCTCCTGGGGCAGGGTGACTCAGCACTTCCTATTACTACAAAGGCCAAACCCAGGAGGCCCTAACAAGGCTGACTGCTGTAAAATTACACTGTTCTCCTTCTGGTTCCTGGGACATTCTCTGTCTGTACAGTAAAGGGCTGTTCCAGAAGGGATGCGTGCAACTCATCCTGGTATTTGATGGTACTTTTCTTTTCCTTGAGCCAACAGCTGGGGTTGGCTAGGCTTTGGGCTGATGTTAGCTTCTTCTGTCAGTATTGTTCCATAATAACTACCATTTATTGGTGATCCCTAGGTGTCCATATTATGTGAACAACTTTACAAGGACGTTTTGTGTACATCTCAGAAGCTGACAGTAAGGTAAGAATGACCATGCCTATTTGCAAATGAGAAGCTGGAGGCTTAGTGATGACATTGTGTTATGGGGTACTTGAAAAGAAAAACTCCGAGAGGCCTGAATAAGTCGAATGGGGTCTTTAGTAACCACTCATGGAATTGTCCCAAGCAGATGAGTGGGAAGCATCCCCAACTTCTACGATCATGACGTATACAGAAAGGCAGCTTTGGCTATCTGCAGCAAACCAGCGTCGTTACAGAAGTGGATGGAGAGAAGTTAAAGGGTCAGTTAAACTTTAGCTCAGGATCATGTTATATAGGGCTGGTTTTACCCAAGATAGTTTTGGCACTTAAAGTACTCTTGGGAATACTTTCATGCGACCGCATAACAGTAGTTTAGTAGCCTACTATAGTTAAATTGTCCTAAGACTAAGAGTCTAACTCAGGCCTTCTGAGTTTTAAAAGTATGGCATGTATTTGTGTGTGTGCACATGTCTACCTTTGTAAGTGTGGTGAGTTCTCTATCTAGGTCCAGGAGCTTGAACACCTAGAGGAGTAGGAATGTTTATTTCCTTTATCTCTCTTTAAGATGGACGTGTTTTGTTACCTCCATTATCCACATATGGATTCTGTAGGTCTATTATCTGGGTCTAGATTCTTCCAGCCACTAAGACAGGAAGGTATTCAATGTGACTAGAGAGGCGTCTAGCATACTGTGTGCCCTGTCTCTTACTCTCTGAAATTACACTTTTACAGCACCTGGGTGAAAGGGTGATAAACGGTGCTGGTGGTGGAGCTGATTGCTGGTGGGAAAAGTCACAAGCCATGGCCACAACTACCAGAGTTACAGAGAGCTTTATTGGGAGGAAGGGGGGAGAGGAGAGAGGAGAGCCAGGCCTGGAGAGAGAGAAAGGTGGTAGGGTAGGGGGAGAGGGGAGCAGAGCAGAGAGAGCAGAGAGAGCGTGGGGTCTGCATCCAGCTTTTAAGGCTCAGATTGTGTGACCACACCATGCATACGTAGTCGCCAGCGCACACTGATGACGTAAGACGCAAGACCCGGACTGCGCATTTGCAGTCATGTAGCTGGGCAGAATTCTAACATTCCAGACTTTTTGCTTATTATAAAAAAGTGAGTGAATAGGAATATGGGCGTCATTTCTCCCAGAAAAACTGCTTCCAGCTGACTTGGTGGGCGTCAGTTGGCTCTTGGGGGGATAGGGAAGGGAGCTTCTGAAGTAGATCCGACCTGTCCAGATGGATTTAAGCTGGTTTCTGGAGCTTGGGAAAAATTTTGAATGTGTTAAGAAGCAGCCATGAGAAAATTAGTGACCATGGCAGCGTTTAGTACTCTGCTTATATTGGTTAGTGTTAATGAGAGAGACAGAGAGATTGGAACATGTTTTTAAGCTTTATCAGAGACAGATTATTTAAGGCACCTGTTTCCTTTGCTAGTTTAGCATCCAGGAGACACAGGTGATCAATTGTTGAGAGCATTTAACAGTAATAGATGGTTATATTAAAGTCTGTTTTTGCAGAGCCCAGACACTTTTGGGTCTGGAGGTATAAATACCTTTTAGCTGTTACAGTTTCTTACTTGATGATCTCTGGACTCCAGTTCTGTGGTGGCCCTGTACCATTAGGTGAGCAGTTAGTTAGAAGAGGGAACCAGGAAAAGAAAAGCTTGTAGGATGAGAACTCATTTCTTTGGAATTAGGGACAGGGCAGAGATCAGGGCCCTGTCCCTGTGCACGAGGAGGAGAAGCCCTGCTGACAGGTCTGGAGAGAGGCACATGGAGGGAGCAATGAAATGAAAGCTCCTGTCTTAGCTGGAAAATCTTTTCCCATTAAGTAGCCCTGAAAGTACAATTAAATCTGGTGAGGTGGGTGAGGCTGGCCTCCCTACCCCAACAATAGGGAAACAAGGAGAGGTGAGACCCCAAAACTCCCAGGACTGGGTGAGTGGCTCTGGTGTCCAGAAGGAAAGAAACGGATTGCTTCCATGCTGCATTCTGGGTTCCCTGTGAATGAGCCTGTGGTCGAGCCTAGGTCTGCTGGAGGTCTTAGCTTGATGCTCCCTTGCCCCTTGATGCCTGGGTGCAGTCAGCTGACCAGTTGTCTTTCTAGGCGGCACTTTGAACAAGGCTCAATTGATGGCCTGGCAAGGCACTCACTAGCCTGTGTGGCCTTTCCCCCCACCCCACCCCCACCCCCCTGCACTTAAAACAGGGACCCAGCGACTTTCAGGAGCCAGCCGGACACTCCTGCTTTTTTCTCTCTCCCCTGATACACCTAAATGCCACAGATGAAATTTCTGCCTGTGGGGTCAGGAGCCCTGCTCCCCAGATGCTTAAGTTTTAGTCCTTATGTTGGGGAAGTCTGGGAAACAAGAGACAGAATTTATTCAGTGTCTTGAATTTTTTTTTTTTTTTTTTTTTTTTTGATGTCTGCTGGCTTGAGGACAGCTTTAGGAAGACCCGCCAGGAGGCAGGGTGTGAACTGATCTCTGGCTAAAGAGCTGTCCTGATTACTGTGATCCCCAAGTGGGTCCTGACTGTCAACTTATTTACATGTATCTTAGCCTGCTTCCAGACCTGTCTGTGTCTCTCAGGGCAGCTTGAGAGCGAGTGGGAGGAGAGCCTGCCCAATACCAGCGACTGGAGAGCGGAGAACAGATAAAATAAGATTCAGAGATTCCTTAGGTTTAGGAATGCATGTGGTCAGGAGAAAGAGAGAGAATCAGAAAGGACTTAGCTAGGTAAAAGCGTGGGGATAAGGTAACTCTTTTCATTTGCCTATTCGCTGGCAGAAGTTAGATAATTCCCATGAAATATTGGGGTTGAAACAGCCAAATTTACTGGTATCTGGGGATATTTAAGGCATTTGTCAGAAGAGGAATGGAACCATGAGAAGGAAGCCCTTGCATCCCATGGCTGCAGCCAAGAGAGAAAAAATAAAAAATTAAAATAACAAATGGAATCCCAGGCTCCTATTTCAAGCATCCTTGAGACTAGGCGGTCTGTGGACTGGCGTTAACAGCACAAATTACTCGAATTGTCGTCACGACAAGGGTAAGGGCTAGGGCGTATGTACCAGAGGACCCCCCAGGCACCTGAACAGCATCCTATACTTTGTCAAGATAGAATGTGTCGTGGCACGCAGCAGAGGACCCCCCAGGGGTCCGGCATGAGGAATATAGCTCAGGCTGCAGCCACAGGAAACGGCAGGGGACTCACCAATCTTGGTGGCATGTGTGGTGTGCCGGTCCAGCAGCTGGGCAAATGGAAAAAGTATAGCAGGCAGTCACAATTCCTCAGTATAGGTTTCTGACAACACTCAGCCCCGGACACAGAGTGAGCGGAATTTCCTATCGGAGTCCACGGCACCAGTGAAAGGATGATAAAAGGCGCTGGTTGCGGCACTGGTTACCACGTGGAAAGGTCACAGTCATGACAGAACCCAGTGTTAGTTTTCAGAGCTTTATTAGGAGGGAAAGTGGGGGGAGAGGAGAGCCAGGCCTGGAGAGAGAGAAAGATGGTGGGGTGGGGGGGGAGGGGAGCAGAGCAGCGAGAGCAGAGGGAGCGTGGGGTCTGCATCTGGCTTTTAAGGTGCAGATTGTGTGACCATGCCGTGCATATGTGGTCCCCAGTGCCCACTGATAACGTAAGACGCAAGACCCCGAACTGCACATGTGCAGTCATGTAGCTGGGCAGAATTCTAACACTGGGTACAGCGGCAGAGGCAGGGCATTGCTTTCCAAGAGTTGTTGGCTCTACATTGTCCTCAGACTCAAACTCATTGCAGCAAAGGCTTGCTGTTACTTGTTTCCTTATCCTCAGCTGTAGGCTCGTAGGAAGTGACCTTTATGTACTGGGTTAGGAGTGTGTAAATAAAGAGGTGAGGGTGAGTGACGCAGTCTCCCTTGAAGGCTGATACTCCTTCTTACATAACTGATGTTTTTTACGTTGTTGCCTGGAGAGTAGGAAGGATGAAAACACGGGCTGGGGGTGTAGTCAGGTCCCCGTGGAAAACTTCGGTGCGTGGGCCCCTAGTGCAGGGGCTGGAAAGCTGGTGGGTACTACACTCCCATCCTGCTTTCGCTCTCCTTCAATGTCTCTAAATTTCTTCCAGCTAAGTAAGGAGAGGTATCCTGGATTTAAGATTAAAACCTCTAGGTTTAAGTGTTGAACATTTAAAAAAATCTTTCTCTGTTGATGTCAAACAAACTACATATTCTTCCTTCAGGAAAAAACAAATCAAAAGCAAAACATTCTGCGATTCTAAACTTGTTCGTACTCACTATTCTTATCTCATTTCTTCCATTTATTTATTTATTTTTTATTTTGGGGATAGTGCTAAGGATGGAACCAGACTTGCTAAGCAAGTTCTCTACCACTAAGCTACATCCCAGTCCTAGTTTAGTCTTAACTTGACGGAGGATCTGCCTGTCTTAATCTTCATGTGTTTGTTCTCCAATAACTTTCATGAAACCTGGCTTTTGATTCTGATTCTGCTGCATTACCATCTCCCCACCTTTTACATTAGCTACCTGGTTGTACTTTCTTCCTTTTATAAGTATAACTCTTCTAAGCTTTACTTGGCTATCTGGATGCTCGCATAGAGACATCATCATACCCTTGAACCTAGGTGTGTACATCTGTCTGGAAGTTGGGGCAACTCTGGCTTCCCTAGAGCCAGCTGCTTCTCCTCTCCTTCCTCTTGTTTTCACTGCTGTTAGAAATCAATGCTGGGCACCGATGGCAAGGCAGCAGAGCTGGTGTGTTGAGGCCAGCAGGACCAGTCTTCAAGCCCTATACAGCGGTGGGACCCCTCCACACAGCAGCATAGCAAGGCTCCTACTAAGTATACTATGTAAAAAGCAATTTACAGCCATTCCAGAAACGTAACTTGCAGATAAAATCGAAGATGACAATACAATTATTATGTATTCTCCTACTTTTCTGGTAATAATTCTCAGCAACCTGCGTTCTACCTGCCTACATGCTTGGGTACACCCCAGGACTAATTTTCTGCTTTACGTCCCTCTGTGTTTTGTCACAGAGGATGACTTATGTGTGACTGATTCGCTCATTCATTTGTTTATTCATGCAAAACAATCTGGTGAGGACCTATATTCTGCTAAGTTCTGGGAATAAAAAATGAAAATGAATCAGATGTGGTTCCCAGGTGCAGGGAGTCCACAGGTGAGACAGGAGAGGGAAAAGCAGATATTCAAAAGGACTTTTAATGTGGCCTCTTAGTTAGGGTTTCTACTGCTGTGAAGAGACACCATGACCGTGACAACTCTTCTAAAGGAAAACATCTAATTGAGGTGGCTTATAGTTTCAGAGGTTTGCTCCATTATCATCATGGTGGGACATGATGGTGTGCAGGCCGACATGGTGCTGAGCTGAGAGTGCTGCATCTTGATCAGCAGGTAACAGGAAGTGGTCTAGTACACTGGGTGTGGCCTGAGCATAGATGAGACCTCAAAGCCCACCCCCACAGTGACACACTTCCTCCAACAAGGCCATACCTATTGCAACAAAGCCACACCTCCTAATAGTGCCACTCCCTTTGGGGGCCATTTTCTTTCAAACCACCACATTCCACTCTGTGGCTCCAAAAGGCTTGTAAACATATCATAATGCAAAAAAAAATGCATCCAGTCCAATGTCAAAAGGACTAAGGAGCCCGTTTCTGATACAAGCACATAAGGGTCCTTTTATTCAGGTTCAACCTGGGCCACCGCATGGCAGATGGGAGGAAATGTGGTGATGGCCACGAGCCCAGGTGTAGAGAGTTTTTATAAGGAAAAACCACAAGCCAGGACTTGGCAACTTAGGATTGGGTAGAAGGCATATGGGGCAAGGTGATTTTTTGAAACTATTGGTCTAGACTTTGGGCACAAAACCACATTTGAAACCAATGGGTTAGACTTTTGGTGGGGAACCACAACCCACTGAACAGGATTGTCTGGACTGCTCAGCAGGATTATCTAGATATCTCCAAGGGCCATAAACCACAGACAGGATCTTGTTAAGCTTCCCTTTCCTGTATAAACTGCAGACAGGATGTCTGCAGGAGTATCTGGATCCTGTATTTGTTTGAGTTATCATGGCATATTCCTGAGGTCCTTCTTAGAACTGAGTACAGCAGGTAGTCAGAGATGGTGGCCCTTTCCCTAAAATAGATCCTGTAAAGTTAAGTCTAGGATCTATGAAGACACTATCATAGTCTCAACAATGTTTAAAAGTCCAAAGTTCACCAAAAAAAAAAAAAAAAAATCATTAGCCAGGCGATGGTGGCGGTGCACTCCTTTAATCCCAGCAATTGGGAGGCAGAGGCAGGCGGATCTTTGTGAGTTCAAGGCCAGCCTGGTCTATAGAGCGAGATCCAGGAAAGGCACAAAGCTACACAGAGAAACCCTGTCTCAAAAAACCAAAAAAAAAAAGTCCAAAGTTCAAAGTCTCTTCTGAGATTCATGCAATCTCTTAACTGTAATCCCTTGTAAAATAAAAATCAAAAAACAGATCACATACTTCCAACATATAATGACACAGAATATACATTACCATTCCAAAATGTAGGGAAGGGAGCATAGTGAAGAAATACGGGAATAAAGCAAGACCGAAAATCAGCCAGGCAAACTCCAAACTCTGCATTTCCAATGCCTTTCAGCGTTGCTGACTGCAACTCACTTTTTTCTCTTGGTCTTGTTCCACTCCCTGTGAGCAGCTCTCCTCAGCAGGTATCCTATGGCTCTGGCATCTCTAACATCTTGGGGTCTCCAAGGCAATCCAGGCTTCAACTTCACAGCTTCACACAATGGCCTCCCTAGGCCTGCATTCAGGAACACCTCTAACATATGACTGACCTCAGCGACTTTTCTTAGTCGTGAAGGCAAATTCCTTAGCCCCTTTCTTCTACCATTAACTCTGTGGCCAAAGCTGCCTAGGTCAGCTGTTTGCTGGGGCTGGAACATGGCCCTGCTCCCCATTCAATTACATCTTCACCAGTTTTCTGTTTTCCATGGTTTTCTTCACTGCCAAAGCTTGGCTGTCCTTGAACTTGCTCTGTAGACCAGAATGGCCTCAAACTCAGAGCTCTGCCAGCCTCTGCCTTCTCAGTGATGGGATTAAAGGTGTACACCACTACATGCAGCTCTAAGATTTTCTTTCTTTCTTTGTTTCCTTCCTTCCTTCCTTCCTTCCTTCCTTCCTTCCTTCCTTCCTTCCTTCCTTCCTTCCCTTCCTCCCTCCCTCCCTCCCTTCCTTCCTTCTTTTTTTAGATTTTAACAATCTGTTTATTATTTATTTAGCTCATCTTACACACAGAAAAAGTAATTTGTGGTGGGTCACTCATTTTGTAGCTTATGTGGGGGAATGGTTCGAGCAGAATTGATGTCAGCTGCTGGTACTGCAGAGCAAAGGGCATACCCATCAAGGTGACCACACCCACAAGGGCTGAATGGCAGGCTGGAAGACAAAGTCCCTCTCCCAACAAAGGTACTTTTTGGTTTTTTGAGACAGGGTTTCTCTGTGTAGCTTTTGGAGCCTGTCCTGGAACTCACTTTGTAGACCAGGCTGGCCTTGAACTCACAGAGATCCACCTGCCTCTGCCTCCCAGGTGCTCGGATTAAAGGCATGTGCCACCACTGCCCAACCTTTTTTTTTTCTTCTAACAAAGGTACTTCTTCAGAGGATGTAGCTCAGCAGAGAGTGCTTGCTAGTATGCAGATGGCACTAGGTGTTGTAAAATGGCGTGAGGCAGCCTTGGAGGGTTTGCACCAAGGTGAAAAGACAGCCACACCAGGCAGATGTGGCAGTGGTGGCCTGATGCAGTGGAAAGTTATACCATGCAGATGTGGCATCCACGTGAAAGTTTTATTGTGAAAGGGGAAGGGGAGAGGGAAAAGAGAGAAAGAGAGAGAGAGAGAGAGAGA
>CABHPH010156869.1:0-14585 GCA_902168325.1 Peromyscus nudipes | reverse complement strand
CCTGGTTGTCAAATGACATCAGAGATCTGAGAAGGATAAATTTTACCTGACAGTGACAGAGACTTACCTGCTGGCTACCTAGACAGCCATCCCAGGGTCCTCTGTTGAGGGCAGAGGTGTCAAGGCAACAACATCAGTCTTCAGCTACCAGGCCTAGGCCTGCCAGGCCTCAGAAGATCCAACAGTTGTGGGACAGGAATTTGTGGGAAGGACCAGCCTACCTTGTCTAGGCAAAAGTGAGGCAATGGGTCCCCAGAGTCCTGTTGTCCATGGTCTGAAGAAGGCCCTGGCAGCTGTCAAGGCAAAAGGCAGTAGTTGAGGTGAAAGGCAGTTTTTGCTCAGTGACTGGTGCTGCCACTCTGGAGCGAGTTCTGGGTAGAGATTCTTCTGTGCCCGTCCATCTTCTTTGGAGGAAATAAAGGTGCTGCCAGGGGCCAGCATGTCTCTCTATCATGAAAAGCTTTTTAATTAAACATTTTAAATGCCACATTCTGCAGATCTCTGAGCATCTGTGGACTGTCTGTCCATTAGGTGTGACTGACTATCAGCTATCATTCCCTAAGTCTCTAACATGTTATCTACTTTCATAGGACTAGGACTTGCTGTCTCCTGAGAAGGCAAAGAAGAGTGACAGGGAAAGATCCCAGGGCCGAATGGGAACAGGAGAAAAGGGACCTTGTGAGTTTGGATGTGGCCCAACTCTGAGAAAAGGATCCTCTGAGAAAAGGACCTCTTGGGGAGCAGAAACTCTGTCATAGATTATAAATCTTGTTTATCAAATACCTTACTTATCAAATCTATGTCATCGTTTCTTTAAATTCTCTAGAAGCTTGGTGTTGAATATTTGGCAAAGATATAGGTGTAAATTTCTAAGTTAGCTTTTATTAATCTGAATAGATCTTTATAAATTTAAATTTCTATTGTCATATAGAGTATACTATAAACCAGTGTTGAATCAAATATAGCTTTATATTAAGTGACATATTCTCAGATCTCTAAAGGTGTTTGAGGACCAGGGGAACAAAATCTGTTGGGTGTATCTACATTAGACACATGTTTAGGCTTAACTTTGAGAGCAAATATAAGTTAAATCTGGATATAGAGTTTTCCCAATTAGTTACAGTTTACCAAGGGTAGCAAAAGCAAGAAGATTCAGTCTCTAGTTTTAAGCTGTGATCCTAAGATAATTAAGGCAAAATCAAATTTTAACATTGCAAACAATTTAGTTTTAATATCAGTGGGCCTATTCTTAGGTCATAAATTCTAGCTGTCAACAAGATTCATTCCTGTACATGGATATAGAGGTCCAGCTTTAATATCTCAGTAAACCAGCATGGTGCCTGCTCATGTGGTCATCTTCAGCATGGCAGACCATGTGGTATTTTCCAGAGTAGTTCTAATCTGGAGTTACAAGTTTATAAATTTCATTACATGAGACGCAGCAAAGCCCAGAGGCAAATCCCAAGCCTGGGCAGCTAGTTCTAATAATCAGCCAAACTATAACCAAGACACACAGAACATGTAAATCCAAACATCCAAGACAAGTTAAAACAAGCATGCAGTGGCCATATATTCATACGTCTTCATCCACACATAGAAAGTAGACAGGATTTTTAACAAACAAAACTTTTAACAGAAAGATGTACAAACTTTTCCCAGGAAACCATGTCAGATGACCAACTTAAAATAAAAGACATTTGGGCTGGAGAGATGGCTCAGTGGTTAAGAGCACTGGTTGCTCTTCCAGAGGTCCTGAGTTCAATTCCCAGCAACCACGTGGTGGCTCAGAACCATTTGCAATGGGATCTGATGCCCTCTTCTGTCATGAAGATGTACAGGAAGACAGAGCACACACACATAAATAAATAAATAAATAAATAAATAAATAAATAAATAAATAAATAAATAAAAGACATTTCCCGGCCAAAGCGTGGCTCCTATCAGGTTGGGCAGCCAGCTGCCTGGAGAAGGTACTGCGACTACCAACCATGTGGCCATCTACATCATGATGAGGTCACCAGCCAAGATGGAGGAGAGTCATGTGGTTGCTGTGCAAAAAGATATATAGATATATATCTATAGATATATTAAACGGGAGTTGAGGAAATAAGAAGGAAAGGAGAAGGAAGAAAGTAGAGAATTTTTTCTTGGTTCCCCGACTGTCTGACTCAAGAAATACTGAGGCCAGTCTCACATTCAGGGGGATAGTCAGAGGCGGTAGCCCCGCCAGAGATCTGAGTGGTGGATTTAATGGAAGGCAAAGCCTCTGGTGAATGAGAAAGCGGGAGGGAGCAGATCTGCTGTGGGTGGAGGCAAGTAAGTGGAGTGGGTACCTTTGGCGGGCCCTGCCAAGGTATGCCACCAAGCAAATACGCCACACATAGCAGAGTTAGTGGAAGAGGTTTGAAGGAGGAGGAAAGGAAGAAACGTGAAAGACCCGAGTCAGAGTCGGGGCTTGGGAGGGGCAGGCCCTGATGGCTCACCTTAGCCATAAATGTCCTGAAAGATACAGCTCGGTTCCTGTGAAAGTGAGAGAGGGGAAAGGAGTCACTACAGCCTGTAGCTGTGGGCGTCCCCTGGACTAAAGGGAGGCCGAACAAGGACCAAGCCATTACCACAATCAACAGGGGTCAGGCTTAGCATGGCTCAGCCAGAGGAGTCCAGGCATCTAGTACCAGGATTTTCGAGGAGGCCAGGAGATGAGAATGAAAACCGAACTCCAAGAGACATCTCATCCATAGGAAAAGGTCAGGGATAGCGCCACAAAGCCTGAAGGGCCTAAAGGAGCTGTGGGATTGTGGGCAGCACCCAGCTGAAACTTACAATGTTGTAGCTGGTGGTGGGCCATCAGGTGAGCTGGAAGGGGAGCCTGGTGTGGGTAGACAAGAGTCCAGTCCAGGGTCCCAACACACCTCAAGTTGAGGAACCACCAGAAGAACCTGCTGAGTTTTCATAGCACCAATTTTGTAAAATTTTGCACAAGAGGCCTTGGCAGGTTTGGACCAAGGTGATCCATGGCAGGGGAGAACTAGGTTCAATCTCCTGTACCCTAAATACTTTTAGTGGGGTCAGAGAATTGGCTGGAAGTATTGTAGAAACGAGAGGTTTTTATTTTTGTTTTTGTTTTTGTTTTTGTTTTAAAAAAACAAGGTCTCACTGTGTAGCCCAGGCTGGTCTTGAACTCACAGAGATCCATGTGCCTCTGCCTCCTGAGTGCTGGGATTAAAGGCATGTGCCACCACACCCACCAAGAGGAAGTTTCTGATGGAGGGGCTATCTATTTGCAGGTAGCAGAGACAGATAAGTGAGGATCATGGGCCATCTGAGGGGTCAGTAGGAGCTGTGTGTCTTTGCTGCCTTGGAGAGAGGGCGGAGTAGGCTACAGCCAAAGAGCAATGTAGCAAACATGCCCAGTTTTTGGAGCTGTCTTTTCCTTCTAGGAGAAGCAATGGAGGTGATCAGATAGAGGATGGCTCTGAAGAAGTCAGTCCACGGCCAGCTGATGAATGGCGTCTTGGAGTGCAGGTCACACGTGTAGAAGACACACAGGACAGCAGCAAAGATCATCTCAATCACCGACAGGGAGGAGTATACTGACATGAAAGTGCTGAAGCAAATTAGTGTCACCAGGCACAGCACAGTCTCAGCAAAGGGGAAAAGTCCCTTTCTAGTGTGTGAGAAGGTGTCGTGGGCTAACCAGCGGCCAGGGACTCAGAGTCTGCCAGGGTGTGTGCTGGAGTCCCTGGGATGCAGGGCAGTTTTCTGGCTCACGAGTTCGAGGTCACTGCACACCCAACCATCTCACCATCTGGCTGGGAAGGCTTTTCTTTAGTTCCTTTTCACAAGTTGGAAACAGCTGGGTGGGATCTTGCACTGAGGTCACCACTCCCTTTATTCCATTTCTTAATCTGTTTATCTCCTTGAACACAGGACTTAGCTCCATTCCACTTCCTGGTGCTCCTTTTCTCCTCAAATTGTACAATTTCTGTTTTTTCCTCGCTGAGCTTGCTCCTTTTCATTATAGATTTTTTTTTATATGTGTGAACACTGGTAAGCACATGACAGAGTCTATCCTAGACTGTTCTGAGATGGCCTCTGTCAGCAGAATTAATCCAAATCTCTTCACTTTAGCCTCAGGCAGACTCCTTGGACAAGGGCAAAAAGCAGCCACTTTCTTCACCAAAATACCACAAGAAAGATCCCTAGAAAACATTAAAATTCTTCTCCTTGGGAACCTCTTGAGCCAGCCTACCACAGTTCACATCACTCTTAGCACCACTGTCTTCCATGTTCCAACTAGTATGGCCCACTAAGTGGCACTTGAAATGTACAACTGCTTCCCTAACCCTAACTCCCAAAGTCCAAATTCCTCCAAATAAAACATGGTCAGGCCTATCACACGAATACCGTACTCCTGGTACCAACTTTTGTCTTAGTTAGGATTTCTATTGCTGTGAAGAGACACCATGATCATGATACCTCTTATAAAGGAAAACATTTAATTGGAGCTGCCTTAAAAGATTCAGAGGTTCAGTCCGTTATCATCATAGTAGGACATGGTGGTGTGCAGGCAGACATGGTGCTGGAGCTGAGAGTCCTACATCTTGATTGGCAGGTAACAGGAAGTGGTACTGGGTGTGGCTTGAGCATATATGAGACCTTAAAGCCCACCCCCACAGTGACACACTTCCTCCAACAAGGCCCTACCCATTGCAGCAAAGCCATACCTTCTAATAGTGCCATTACCTTTGGAGGCCATTTTCTTTCAAACCACCCCACGTGGTACATTGAGTGCCTCAGTGGAGCATTGCCGGTGTGGTTACAGAGGAAGCACTGGCTTGAGGGCAGAGAGGTAGGTGTTGGAAAAGGGTTCCAGTTTTATGGGTCTGGAGTTGTTCAGAGATTCACCAGTCTGACCATTAATGAATTTCAACAACGAAAATGTTTTTATTCATATCCTGGCCCCAGGTCTACACCTGGGACTTGGGATTCTGGAATTCAGAGCCACCTCAGTCAGGGGTTTATAAAGGCAAAGAATGCAAAGTTACAATTTGTTCTTGTGCAAACAGAAGGTCATATTATGCACAGCAAGCTTGTTTACAGAGGCAGAAACAGTTGTAAAAAAGAAAATGTAACCCTTAACAGCCCTTAACATTTGGAGGTCTAATTTTGCTTTGTAACTTCTCTTAAGCACAGAGATTTTAAACTTTTAAACATAAAGTTATCCATTAACATAATGTTAGCCACCACATCAGAAAAGGTAAGCATACATAGGGAGCTCGGGAAGAGGGTAGCTTTGGTGAAAGGAGAATAATTTCAAGCCAGGAACCAGAAACTTAGATGTGAGAACTTCTAAAGAATTAACAAAGGACTCTGAGCAGTATGCAAAAGCAGTGTGCCAGGTCCTAAGAACCACAGGTTTCAGGTACAAAGAGGTGAGGTCACAGGGCCCTTGGGGCCCTGAGGAGGTTTCCTTATGCGGAGTATCAGATAGTCAGGTCTACCTGCAGAACAAGTATTCTGAGCATTAGAATGAATAACACAATTCTAAGAAGCCAAAAGTGGGGGACATGCACCAGTTTGGAGGGTTTTAGGAATGGAGCAAGTAAGAGGCAGAGATGGTCAGGTCTCTGGTACTAGCAGTAAAAAAAGAAGAAAGAAGTGAGTCTGAGAAGTGCTTAGGAAATAAAATGACTTGATGGCTAACAGAAAATAAGAGGAAAGATCAAGGATCACTCCTGGGATTCTGGGCTGGTGCCAGCTCGTAAGGGTAGCAATCTTGGTGGTTTTGCTGTGACTACTATAGTGCTTAATCTTCATTGTCAAATTGACTGGATTCTGAATCATCTAGGAGACATATCTCTAGGTGAGTTAAATCTCACCTAGATTAATTGATTTAACTGATGGGGGGGGTGTTCATCCTGAATGTACGTGGCACCAACTCGTTGGCTGGGTGCCCAGACAGTTAATAAACAAGTAAAAAGTACCAAGTCAACTGAGTACCCAGCCTACTCTCTGATTCCTGACTGTGGACATAATATATCTAGTTTTCTCACACTCCCCGTTATGGATTCCTTCTAAACCACAGGAAAAATCCTCCTCCCTGAGGTTGTCTTTGTCAAGCATGTTGCCACAGTAATGAGAAAAGTCATACTGAATGAATGAAAAACAAAAAGGAACGCAACTGATCCTAGTTGTGGTGGAGGAGAAGGTTTATTATAGATATGTGGGACAGCATAGGTAGAGGCAGGGGACATCTGGGAGAGTCCAGAGTGGACATGTATCGTGCCCAAAATCTGGACCCCCAAAAGACCACCAAGAGACCAAATTCAATGCAAAAAAAAAAAAAAAAGGAGTCTTTAATGCGAGTTAACTTGGGCCACTCTAGGCCACTCTCTGTCCAACCAATGCATCAGCAGAACAGGAGAGACCTCAAACAGCACAGGAAGAGGGTTTTTTATAGTAGCTAGACAAGGGGGGCTCGGGAGATTCCAAGACTGCCTACTTACAGACCTGGGATTGGCTCAAGCCCTGGTTAGGGGTATCTGGACTGAGCTGATTGGTTCTCTTCGGTCTAGGGAATTACAACATTTCAATCTCAGCAGAGGGACACCTAGAGTTGTTTGTCTGATTCTGATTGTCCCTTCTCTGTGGGGGGAGGTGTTCATGGCTCTCTCTGTAACTAGGGCAAAGGTTAGGGGCAGTCGGGATTGGGGGCATTCTGCTTAGGCCTTTTTGTTGTGGCTGCACTTCTGCTGAGGCCTGGGTCTCTCACATGACTAGACTGAGCTGGGCCATGAGGGAGGGGGGCAAGAGAAGAGAGAGAGAGAGGGAACCAAGTGTAGCAACCAGGAGGGCCAAAGGTACAAAGACAGTGTGTAACCCAAATGGTTGGATTATATAGCTAAGATTATATAGGCTGGGGAGTTCAGGGTAGGGGGTTGGGTATGCCAGCTAGAAGGGCCTTGCAACTGTCAGGGCCTGTGGATGGGTGGAACCTGGCTGCTAATGTCCACTTTGATAGGTTAAATAGACACCCTAGCCATTTGTCCCAGGTTTGAAACCTAATACTAATGTATTCATGAGGTGGTTCATTGGGAAGGTTAAGAAACTTAATGCTGAAACTCTTGCATAGACCTATTCAAAGGCAAAAGAGAAAAGGTCCCGGAAATTTTGTCTTCTAAAATCCATATTCTTTCTCTTAAAGAGGTTCCAATCCTACTTCAGCTGATATTACAAAATATACAAATATACAAAACGCAAATATATACAAAATATATATAAAACCTGAATCCACTCCTGCCGAATCCCCTCCCCACTCATCCATTACTAGCACGTGATCATCTCCCCCAGACAGCTGCCATTTGTGTCAGCCCCGGACTCAACACCTTTGTCATCATTCCAGTGGCTTTTACCAACTTGACAGTCTAACCTAGGAGCTGCCCTTTGCCTCCTGTCCTAGTTAGGGTCTCTATTGCTGTGAAGAGACACCATGACCATGGCAACTCTTATAAAGAAAACATTTAATTGAGGGGGCTCACTTACAGTTTCAGAAGCTCAGTCCATTGTCATCATAGCGAGGAGCATGGCCGCATGCAGGCAGATGTGGTGCTGGAGTAGTAGCTGAGAATCCTACATCTTGTAGGCAACAGGAAATCAACTGAGACACTAGGTGGTATCCTAAACACAGGAAACCTCAAAGCCTGCCCCCCACAGTGACACACTTCCTCTAACAAGGCCATACCCACTCCAACAAAGTCACACCTCCTAATAGTGCCACTCCCTATGAGCTTATGGGGGCCAAGTACATTTAAACTGCCACACCTCCTTTGTCCAAAATTACTTTCCCAGCAATGCTTATAGTTTCGGTAAGATAACTTTGACTGTTTGTCAGTCCTTTGAGACCGATCTGGCAGCAGAGTGCTTTCATGTGACTGTTGAACTCTCTTGTTTGCTGGTCATTTCCCATGGAATCCCCAGCAGTCATTCAGCAATGACTGATTTCAGCAGTCTTCTCCCTACAGAAACCATCTGATGCTGGCAAACATCACCCTTAATTGTGACCAAGGGGTACATTGAGCATGCGATCACACTTCGGAATTCCCTGTTTGATGATAGTGAGTCAAAGGCAATTTGCATTTTAGACTATTAACCTTTGACCATTCATTATTGACAGTCCCTGTATCTGGAATGGAGCTGGTTGTGCCCTGTAGTCCCAGGCTGGTCTGACTCAGTCTGTCATCATTGTTACCCTCTGCAATGTCACCTGATAAATGACTTCTGAGAGTTCTTCTGTTATCTGAGCAGCTGCTGTGCCGTGTATGAAAAATCTAATTTCACTTTCTAAGCTTTTCCTCCTCATAACACCCCATCTGTTTCAATAGACTCTCATTCAGACACTCTAAAATAGGGCCCATCGTATCAATTTATTATCTCAGTAATTGCAATAAACAAGACACTCTCTCTATGTTCTTATTTTAGGGCTGAGGCAGGCCGACCATCGTTCTGAGGAAGAACATGCTGTTCAGCCTCATGTTAGAAAAGAGGAAGCCCTCTTAATCTCTTGGCTGCTGTCCTTCAGTTTTCTATTGAGTGGGTACTGTCACAGGGAAATTTCTACAGAAGTAAGTGAAGTTAGGGCATGTTTCCCTGCAAGATGCTTCTGAGTCACATCATGCGGTGGTGATGGCTCACACCAGATTTTTCTTAGGGCTCTTCTTCACACTTTCATGCCTGTAACATGTCACTTGGTAGAAATCAGAGGTTCAGTGAGGCTGGTGGCACCAGCCAACCCCCAGGAACTTATCCTGATTAAAGAGCTCAGGGGAATAATCATCATCATTCCTCATAAAAGAAAAAGTCATTTCCAACCAGGCCCCATGTCACATGTCACCCATATAACCCCAGTAACTGGGAGTTGGAGGCAGGGGATCAAGAGTTCAAAGACATCCTCAACTACATAGACAGTTCAAGGCCAGCTTAGGCTACTTGAGACCCAATTTCATAACCAAACAACAGAAAAACAAAATGTCTGAACATAAAAAAGGCATTTCCACAGGGAAAGCAGGAAGATTTTGGTTCCTCCACAACACTGAACAGGTGCAGCAGAGAGTGGGGGGTGCATGTGCGTACGCGCGCGCGCGCGCGTGTGTGCATGTGTGTGTGTGTGTGTGTGTGTGTGTGTGTGTGTGTGTGTGCGCGCGCGCGCGCGCGCATGGATGTCCCCATTTCTTTTTTGAGAAAATATTGTTTTCTTTAGCTTTCATCCCTGCTCTGTGCCAGATCTTTTGGTGTCTGTGTTGCTGTGGAGGGTACAGGGATGCCATGCCTTAGTAGCTGGAGTAAGGTACAAATAGAAGCCTGGCAGAGCCCGGGGAAGGTGGGTAGGAGGCAGTGCTGGACACCTGTAAGGCCTGAGCAGGTGTGGAGTACATGCCTCCATGCTAGGGTCAAGGTGTAGAGTACTTGCACAGTCTTTGATTTTCAGAAGCAGGCAGGAAGAACAACTTAGTGGGACACCAAGCTTCCTTTCAAGCACATATAACATGAATTCTGACCTTTGCTACCCTAAGAAAACTACAGAGAATAGCAAAATTCTATACTATCTGGTCAATCCAGAACCAGCACTAATGAGCCCGATACACAAACAAGGCCAAAGCCTAGCCATGTTCTTCCTTCCTTCCTTCCTTCCTTCCTTCCTTCCTTCCTTTCTGCTCTTCACTAAATCACTGTTCTGTTGGTGGTTAACTAAGTGGGAAGGGACCACGGAGAAGGTATTTTACATAAAGGGAACTAGAAAGCTATCAAAGACCTGCAAACCTTTTTGCAGCAGATTTTACCTCTTCCCTCCCCTCCCCCCACCAGCCCTAGCTGCGTATACAGTACAGTGCCTGAATAAGACTTTCCAGCTTCTGATTTAGTCAAGAGCTGCAGGCAGTCTCAATGGTTGCTGACGGTGAATGAGTTTCCTCCAGTGGTGTGTCCACTGATAGGTTTCCCAATCCTAAGTAGTCAGCCCCAAACACATATACATACTGGTAATGCCTCTCTGTGTGTGTGTGTGTGTGTGTGTGTGTGTGTGTGTGTGTGTGTGTGTTTAGGCTCAAAGGAAACTCCAATTCTCCAGCCTTCAAAAGATAGTCCAATGAGCCCAGCCTGGACTATAGGAGGATTTATGGTGTTTAGATAAAAGTCAGCATTCCTCAGGGACTTGTGAAACCGGATTTTCATCTAGCCAAAGGAGGCATTTCCCTCAGCTCTGGCAGAAGGGACATATGGCTACCTGTGGTGCCTATTAGCATATCACAGCTCTTCCTGGCCTCCAGACTCCTTCAGTATCACAAATACCTGTTGCACATTTCAAAGTCCTGCTAACATCTTAGCCCTTCTTACCTCCTCACCCACCCTAAACTCCTTCTAGCTCATACTCCCTCCCCACAGCTACTCATTCCCATAGCCTTGCTTCTCTCTGTCTGTCTGTCTGTCTGTCTGTGTGTCTCTGTTCTGCTTTTGCTTCTCTCAGTATGTGTTTTCTATTCTCTACCCGCTGCTATTCGCCCCTCTCGCCTGTAGTCCTCCCTATGTGCTGACCATGGTCAGAGTATTTCTTTCTCTCTCTGCTCTGGATGCTTCCAGATGCCTCCGGCTGTTCTCTCCCAGATACAATAGAAACCTTACCCCTAACCATACTATGAAGTGGTCATGGCATCAGTTTATAAGTGTGTGCCTGTGTATAACAAAAGTGCTCACAGAAGAAGTCGTGAATTTGAGTCAGGGAGGTGGTGGGAAGCAGGGAGGGGTTGAAAGGGAGAGGGGGTGCAAATTACATAAATACAGTATATTCATGTATGAAATTCTCAAAAAATTAAAATTAAAAAAGATTGTCCCAGCGTCTGGCTTTTATTGAGGATAACAAATAAATAAAATAAGTTATTTTATTTATTATCTACATTCAGCTCTTTTGCCAATTGCTACAGCTGTTCCTCAAAGGCCAGTGAGCAGGGAAGGACCACTCCTCAGGTTGGTTCAGCTCAGCATTTGGCCTCCCGAGTCCTTGAGGTGGGTGGGATTGTTAGGTTCTTCTTTCCTTCCTGATACTGTCCCTTCTCATTCTTCTTTGTCCTGCTCGCTCGCTTCTTTTCTGTGTCCTTGAGCCCAATACATTTTCTGCTCATTATTTTTCAAGCTGTGTTGCTATTTTTCTCCCAGTGTCCTCTGTTCCCTGTTGTGGCCAGCAATCTGTTTCCATCATTAGTGGCTTGAGGACAGGAAGGGAGCTGAGCGAGCATAAGGCTCGGCTTCGGGGTGACCGCTAAGACTTCCCTGGCTAGAGATTATGAGAGGAAGCTGCAGAGCATTCTCATAACTATTGTCCTATTATCTATTTTGAATCTAGATCAATTGATCTCAGCATATAAATGTATGGCAATGAGATTCAAGTTGTGAACTCAGCAAAGCAGCTCTGAGCCCTTCCTCTTTGACTAATGGGGTTCCAGTGCTACTCGTGGGACTACTATCCCATGGGGTGGAGAGCAGGAAGGACACACATCCACTGAGCGTGTTGGACGTGAGATCACCTAGGCTCTAGGTTAGGAAAGAGGCACAATCATTTCTTGTTGGGCTGCAGACTGCGGTCTGCCCTTGTTACCTGTGCGGCCTCTGTGTCATCCCTCTTTCCGTGGGTTGTAATAATGGGAGGAAAGTATCCAGGGCACTAGGCAACTCCCTTGTCCTGACCTCCATAACCTGTTTGCTTTTATTAATTATAATTTATTTTTAGAGCTAATACAGAAAAACAAAAATCATGCACATTTGTGAGTTGTACTGTGATGTTTCCGTATATGCACACTTTGTGAAATGTCTAAATCAGGGCCAACAAACCACTGTCCCCACATAGTATACTTCTGTGCCATCTGTATTTATAACCAAGGGGACTAATCACTCTGCCTCAATGGGAGAATCAGAAAAGTCACAGCTCTGAAAGTAACATCTGAAACAGAAGAGAAAGGGGCCGCTGCACATGCCACCTACACATTATGATCTTTTGGGAATCTCCTTTATGTGAAAACTCCAGTCATCTGAGGCTGTGAGCCTTCTAAAAGAGCACCCCATGTTCTGTCCCTCACAGAGATGCTTGTGTTCACAAGTATTTTATCTATTCTGGAACCTCCTCCATCCTAAGTACTCCATAAATATTTACTAAACCAACGAGTGACTCTTGTTGCCTATAATAGTAGTGTTGGGAGCAGGAGCAGTTTAATTCCAGAAGATGTTAGTCATGGGGGCACCCACCAGCCATGTCCTCTGTTGCCTTCTGTAATTACAGGGGAATGAATGCCATGAGCCTTTTTACATTTTACTTTGTTGCATTCATTCATTTTAACCATCAAAAATCACACACACGCACACACACACACACACACACACACACACACACACACCCCACAATTGTTGTGTACAAGGTATTGTAACTGTAAGTTGTTCTTTGTCTTTTTTTTTTAATTCTTTTTTTTTCCTGGAGCTGAAGACCGAACCCAGGGCCTTGCGCTTGCTAAATCCCCAAACCCCATTTTTTTAATTCTTGCAATAGTGCTATAAGGAATTGTGTTTATGTTTTGATTCATTCAACAATTATCAATCACGTGGCAGTTAGGATTCCAAAATGAATTTTCCTTCTGAAAAACAGTGACGGTTGTTTATAAGGAAACTGCATCTTGCCAATCCTTTCCACCATGGCTCATTTAAATACTTAACACAAATCCCATGCATTCAGCATTATTATCTCCAGTTTATAAATACAGAAGTCAGACCATGAGAGGTTAAATAACTCCCCCAAGATCACAGAGCTAGTAGCTGGCAAGGTTAAGATCTGTATGCCTGCCTGTCCGCTTAGCTGCAGGTCCCACGTGGCTGCTCTTTGATTCCTGCTGCCTGGGATGGTGGCTAGGATTGTCCACGGGCCTTGTACTGCTGGACCTCATGGCCAGCAGGCAAGTACAACTGAATAAAGTATTAAGCAGAACAGCCTGAGGCTGCCCAGAGAGAATAAACAATCTGTCTGGGGGTCAAGGAGGGATTTAGTGTGAGAAGTCCTTGAAAACTGAGGCCAGGGGAAAGGGCTTTATTGGGTAGATCCACAGGGTATCGCTTTCAAGTAGAAAATGACTTATTATCCAGTGGAAACACAATAGATGGAGGTTAAGATTATTTTACTCCTTAATCTTATTGTTGTTGCTGTTGTTTTGTTCAATGAATACATTCATTATATAATATTTACTGAGTGGGATAATGGATCACACTGTGATGTATTTTAATTTCGGAAATGTTAAACTGTTTTAGCGTATGAATCTGTGAGAACGTTTTGCTCTGTTCAAAGTATTTTTGATTAGTGAAAATACTAGAGAGTCAGACTACACAGTCTCACGTTCACTTTAATCAAGAAACTATAATATCACTGTTATTTAAGTAAAAATTATCTAAAGTGTGATCTGGAATAAAATAAAATAACAAACACTTAACTACACAATATTTTCACCTATAAATTCAGTGACTTCATATACCATCTAAATTTCATCTGTGGATTGTCTTGGTCAGTGTTCTATTGCTGTGAAGAGACACTATGACAGCAGCAACTCATAAAAGAAAACATTTCATTGGGGCTTGCTTGTAGCTTCAGAGGGTTAGTCCATTATCATCATGGCAGGGGAGCATGGCAGCATGCAGGCAGACATGGTGCTGGAGAAGTAGCTGAGAGTTCTATATCTGGACCCACAGGCAGCAGGAAGATGGAGACACTGGGACTGGCTTGGGGTTTTGAAACCCCCTGTCCCAACCATGTCACACTTCCCCAGCAGGGCCACACCTTCTCTAACAAAGCCACACCTCTAAGGTAGTTCCACTCCTTGATGTCCACGCATTCAAATACACAAGCTTATGGGGGCCATTCTCATTCAAACCACCTCAAGGGTGTTTGGACCTAGATTACATGCCCCTACTATGTTACAGAATGGTTGAAATAATCAAAATACTTATCAAAAACAAAAACCTACCACTGTCCATATAGCTAGATATTGAAGTGGTTACACATAAATTGGCCCAGACATGATTCTTAAATACATAAGTACATACTTAAGACATAAGTACAGGCTGAAAATCCCCAAGCCCCAAATCCCAAATCCTTAGACTCTGGAACAATATACATTTCAGATTGTTCAAGCAATAAAATCTGTGCAAACATTTCCAAATCTGAAAAGCCTACTATCTGAAATACTCTTAGTCCCAAGTGTTTGGGATGATGGACAGATAACCTGCAACACACCATGGCAGTCTTTCTTTTTGATTCATCCTGTTTTATTTAACAGCTTCTGAGGAGTTGACCTGGCTCCTCTGAGATGCTGTTGTGCTCACATTACAAGATGCTTTGGGTAGGCTGGGTTAATGGTGGACACACAAATACCTTATTGGCAATAATTCACTGTGGATTTTAGTGAGTGGTAGCAGCAGCACTACCTTTCCACAGAGCATCCTCAAAATCAGATCCAACATGTCACCTCCGGCTGATCCAGAGCACCTCTGAGTTTTTCATA
>CABHPH010156866.1:14267-52843 GCA_902168325.1 Peromyscus nudipes | reverse complement strand
GACTGGAGAATGTGGTAAAAAGATGGAATATGTAAATCAAAGGGGGAGATATGTTTTCTAATTTATCACAGATCTATTTCAATGAATAAGAATTAAGTCAGCAGGAGACCCTGCCTGGGAGAAGTATGAGGAGCAGAGAAAAGGCTTTGCAGCATACATGTGAGGTTAGTGACTACTGTTGGTGCTTACACAGCTGATAGAATACACCATTCATTAGCCTTGTTTATCTCAGGAAGGATTTTGAGGTTTATGTGTAGGTGATGGAGTATTATCACTATTTTCCAGGAAAGAGAATCGTGCTATAGATGAATTAAGAATCACATCAAGCTGAATGAATCCCTTTAGTGTGGCTCCCCTTTGTGTTTGTGACTCTATTGTAAAAATTTGACATATATGGGTGTAAATACTTATATGGCCTTAGAGGAGCATGTGTTTAATATATTTGAAAATGAAAGAAAGAAGGGAATGTAAGACACACTTTATTTTTTCCAGTTTAAATATAAAATCAATGTCAATTAGTCCAAATTGCAGTGATTGCCACATAAGACATCATAATTCAACTTTTTTCCTCTCAGTGTTCAAATATTGAATTTTCGTCCTCGTATTCTTAAAACACCATTGCTCTGCATCACCCCCAAAGCTGTGAGCCAGTAAGTCTTGTTCCTAATACTGTCCACTATTAGTAAATTCCCAAAAGGATGCAAATAAAGCTGATAGGGGCAAGCATTTAAAAAAGGTGTTTCTTCTTTCCAGCATCTTATATTGATTATATTGACTAGATAGGATCCATCAATCAAAAGAATCATCCAAATATGAGTGGACATTTTCATTTTAGTAGTAAGTAGACAGTCAATCTGCAGGATCACACCAGGAGAATATGCTTTGAATCGAGGGAAGCAACTTTTCATGCTGCCTCTTCTTCTTTCTCTTGGTTTCCACTGAGTCTCTGACCGCTTAATGCATAACACAGAGTGCTATTCTGTAGAAAGCGAGTAATAGCAAGCAGCTAGGGTTCAGTTCAACTTTTTATTTATTTATTTATTTGTTTGTTTGTTTGTTTGTTTATTTATTTATTTATTTATTTATTTTTGCTTCTTGAATCATCCACCTAGTATGCAGTATTGCCAACATTTTTTAAACTTCAATGTTTACCTGGATAAAAATACTTAAGGTATATGTGTCTATAAAGATTGCAAGAAATGCTATACAAAGAGTATGAAGTACTGCTTAAAAATTAGGCATATATATTGGTTAGAGTTCTTTGAATCATTCTTTCCTAAAAAGGACTTCTTTTCTACAAAATATTACATGGTTATTCAGTTTCTGTTAAGGGTTATTCAACCGCATATTCCCTTTCTCATATGCCTCATGATAATTGGGGAGCAATAATATACATTATTAGAGAATATAAGTTCTCTCTTTCTTATGGCCCAATTAAAATCATAGAAATTCAGTGCTTTCAGTAAAAAGTATAATGTTATGTGAATTTGGGTATTTATGCAGAAGAGAACAAAGGAAAAAGCTATTTAGTCAAGTTCATGAAGCAAAGCCATCAACCAACACAAGCATTTTGGCAGAGACTCAAAGCAAAGCATGACAAAACCCTGCAGAAAAGAACAGAAAGGCTTTAAGTGTGTGCTGGTTAGATGGGAAAGCTAAAGATGGTTCGATAGATGATGGACATTCAATGAGACTCATAAGACTGTATGTCTTCTTTGGTGTTTAGATAATTATAGAATGTATTGTGATCATATCTACCCACCCCCTTACCTTCCCTTTCTCCTCTCCCACTATGGTGACTCCATTTCCTAGCTAGTCCTTGATGTGGGATAATGTCCTTGTATACTGGTTTAATAAAACCCTGATTGGCCAGTAGCCAGGTACGAAGCATAGGCAAGGTAAGCACAATGAGGAGAATTCTGGGAAGAAGAAGGCTGAGTCAGGAGTCACCACCCAGACACAGAGGAAGCAAGAAGACAAGGAAGAACTGAGAAAAGGAACCAAGCTATGTGGCTAAACATAGGTAAGAATCATGGATTAATTTAAGTGTAAGAGCTAGTCAGTAGCAAGCCTGAGCTAATGGCCAAGCAGTTATAATTAACATAAGCCTCTGTGTGTTTACTTGGGTCTGAGTGGCTGCAGAGCAGGGCAGGACACAGAAAAACTTTCAAATGCAAGTCCTCCTCTGTTTCCTGTATTTTTTTTTCTGTTCCATGTTGCAGGCACATCTGGTATATTTTCATGATTGGGACTTCCATGCCATATTCAAAAGATAGCATTTTGTATCACTCATATTTACGAGTCTTCTGACTGCTCTTTTACTAATCTCTGGGCATTAGAGGATGTGATGCGACTAGCTCACTTCAGACTGAGCACTCAGGAGTCATTTTTTTCCTAAGACTTTGACTAGTTGTGAACCTATGTGCTAACTGCTGTCCTTTGCTGCAAGGAAATAAAAATATTAAAAGGCACCAGGTTACGCTAGTCTGGTCACTGGGTACAGTTATTAGAGAGTGCTGTTTCCTTCTGTGTGCACACACACATGCATGCATGCACATGCACATATGGTGCACATTTCTGTGTCTGTGCACATATACTGTTCCTGTATATGAATCAAATGTAAATCTGATGAAAACTTCAGGTTTTAGTCATTACTTTCTGCCCCTGTTCACTGTGCGTGTTAGCCTACCTGGCCGTGAACTTCCAGGGGTTCTCCTCTCTCTAACTCCCATCTCCCATCTCCCCATAAGCATTTCTTTTTTTTTCTTTGAGATAGGGTTTCTCTGAGTAGCTTTGTGCCTTTCCTGGAACTCGCTTTGGAGACCAGGCTGGCCTCAAACGCACAGAGATCCGCCTGCCTCTGCCTCCCAAGTGCTGGGATTAAAGGCTTGCACCACCACCACCCGGGTCCCATAAGCATTTCTTACAGACACACTTATCCCATCTAATTTATGTGGGTTCTGATGATCAAACCCTGACCTTCAAGCTTTTTTTTTAACATGTTTTTAACCACTGAGTCATTTTCTAGTTCCAGTGGGTATTTTCTGATGGCACAGAGTGTTTTTGTGCCTCAAAGGTGCTCTTAGTGAAGCCATAGGATAGAAAGATACACTTAAGTGAAAAATTCAAGAAGCTCGAAACTAAATAGAGTGTAATAAATCCATGTCTGTAGATGAATTTATAAATGGTCTTATTAAATAAAAAAACACAGAGCCAGATATAGGAGTGAAAGCCTCCTCACCAACTCTGTAGCTTCCAAATGCGAGTTACTTCCTGTCTGCCCATGCCTATATGCCTTGCTGTTTTGCCATCTGATTTGCTCTCTGTCCAGCTACATCACTTCCTCTTCCTGTCTAGCCCTGTCCCTTCCTGTTGGTCTGTAAAGACCTCCAGACCTCCATGGTTAACTGATGTTGGAATTTAAGTCATGTGCCACCATACTTGGCTCTGTTTCCAGGGTGGCCTTGAACTCACTGAGATCCAGACAGAGCTATGCCTGCCAAGTGATAGGATTAAGGGCATGTGCTAACATTTCCTGACTTCTTTGTTTACTTAAAATGGCTTGCTTTTTCCTCTGATCTCCAGGAAAGCTTTATTTACTAAAGCACAAATCAAATATCACCACATTTCAGCACAAATAAAATATCACCACACATTTCCAGTGCTATTCAATTGTTCTTTTATTTTAATGCACACAAAGAAGAATGTGGAATGATGTGAAGTCAACGGAACAAATATTTGTTGTGATGTAAACTGCATCACAAAAATAAAAACGACTTACCTGGCTTTTCTGATATGGAAATTACTATGGTTTTGGAAAAAGGGTTTAGAGATAGGCAAATACTATGAATAATAAAGAATAACTGTGGTATTTCACACTAAAATAGTTATAATTATTATAATATGACTTCAAGTCTAACATATGACTGTTAAAATTTTTTTAAAGGCCATGTTTTCATGATGTCCTCTACCTCTCTGGCTCCTACAATCCTTCCTCGTCTTCTCCCATGGGGTTCCCAGAGCTATGCCTAATGTTTGGCTGTGGGCCTCTGCATCTGCTTCCATCAGCTGCTGGATGACACCTCTCTAATGACTTTTGGGCTAGGCACGAATCAAATGAGTATAGCAGAATACCATTAGGGATCATTTCATTGACTTTTCCCCCCCTGCCAGTCATGTTTGTTTCTATATTAGGTCTCTGGAGTGGCCAGCCTCTGGGTTCTGGTCCCAGGCAGTTTTGGTTGGCTGGTCTCATGAGTTCTGTGTTACTATTACCTCAGCACATCTTGCAGGCAGGACAGACTATAGGTTCACGTTTTTGTGACTAGGTTGGTGTGCTAGACTCACCACAGAAATCCTTGCCTGGTTACAGACATTGGACAGTTCATATCCGGAACTCTCCATTACTCAGAGTCTTTGCTAGGGCCTCCCACATATATTCCAAGAAGTTTCTACTGCACTAAGTTTCCACATTGTCCCCAAATGAATCCAATTGCAGGAGTCTCTTCCACTATTCTTTCCCTCCATCCCTCTCTCCCCCAAATGATCCCTACTATTCCCATACCCACCCACCACAAGTCCACATGCAAAATACATTCTATTAAGCAGGGCTCATAGAGGCTCACAGAGACTGAAGTAGCAATCATGGAGCCTGCATGGGGCCGTAACTAGGGTATCTGCATACATATTATGATTGTGTAGCTTGCTGTTCTTGTGGAACTCCTAACAGTAGGAGTGGGTATGTGTGTGTGTGTGTGTGTGTGTGTGTGTGGGTGTGTGTGTGTGTGTGTGTGTGCATGTGCGTGTGTGTGGGGGGGAAGGTAACTGTGACACTTTTGCCTGATATTGGGATCTTTTTCCTCCTACTGCTTTGTCTCATCCAGTAATGGTATGGACATTTGTGCCTAGTCTTATTGTAACTTCTTGTGCCGTGTTCAGTTGACATCCCTGGGAGGCCTGCTCTTTTCTGAAGGGAAACGGAAGAAAATTGGACCTGGGGGAGAGGTGAGGTTGGGGAACTACTGGAAGGAGCAGAGAAAGGGGTAATTCAGGTTGGAATGTAATGTTTGAGAGAAGAATAAAAGTAAAAATAAAAAGGAGACCAACGAATTTGTTTAGCAGTTATGAACATATGCTGCTTTTGTAGTTTTGGTTTCCAGCACTGACAACAAGGGTCTCACAAACTGTAACATCAGTTCCAGAGAAATGTAACATCCCTAGCCTCCATGGCCACCTACACCCATAAAATTATGGCTGCCTACATAAATATACATACATGTATAATCATGCATAATGAAAAATAAAGCCTTTAAAAAAAACTAAATAATTATAATAAACATACCTCTCTGGGTGCCATCCTGCATGCTACTGCTCCAAACCCATTATGATATTGATGCTTTCCAACAGTTAAGGCATGAGTTCTCAGGAATATCCTGCTTTCAGAATCTGTCTTAGGTGGTTCCATGTGCTTCCAAGGACAACAAATTCCCTGGCAATACAATTAGTGTTCTCTGACAGATTTGGCTGAGACAGTTATCATCTCAGAGGGAGTCCTCAGATACTGATGGATATGTGGCTAAAGCTGCCAGACACCAAGTCAATCCTTTGTGCTGTCAAGGAAGAATTTATATTAAAAACTCATATTGAATCTGAGCCTCAACACTATGCTTGAGTACACAGACTCATATATAATGAGGTTGATATTTCTTTAGATAGATATCTGAAACAGTTTATTAAGATTTTGAGATTTTATTCATTTTCATTTTACATATATTGATGTTTCTCTCTATGCATGTCTGTGTACCATATGCTTGGGGCCAATGGGGGCCAGAAGAGAGTATTGTATCCCCTGGGTCTGGAACTGACAGTAGTGAGTCACAATATGGGTTCAGGGCATTGAATATGGGTCCTCTGAAAGAGCAACTAATGCTCTAAACCACTGAGCCATCTCTCCAAATTCTAACCTGAAATTTTTACTGTGGTTTTTACATTTTACACACATAGGCATACAAACACATACACACACACACACACACACACACACACTCACACACAAGCATATATGTGCTGAAAAAGAAATTATGTTTTGAACATTATAATTTCTCTGACCTTCTCAGTCTCAATTTTTAACATTCTGTTACTGCTCAATATCTTGTATATGTGTGTGGTGTGTGTGTGTGTGTGTGTGTGTGTGTGTATTTATGACCATACAGAGATAGATAGATGAATGAGGTAAAGGATAGGAAAGATTGTTTAGTCAGTGCAGTGTTTTTTTTCTTTTACTTTTATTTGTGTGTGTGTGTGTGTGTGTGTGTATCTGTCTGTCTGTATATATGTGTGTGTGTATGTGTTTTCAAGTGTATGTGTCCATGTACTTATCCATGTGGATAGAGGGTTGAGAAGAGACATTGGTTGTTCTCATCTAACACCCTTCACCTTATCCTCTTGAAACAGTCTCTCACTGAATCTGGGGCTTGCTGTTTTACCGCTATGCTGGCAGGCTTTCAAGCCCCAGAGATTGTCCTATCTATAATCCTAGAAACTTGGTATATAAGTGTAAATGTCCATATCTGGCTATTTACATAGATGCAATTCAGGTGCTTATGCTTGTACATAAAGCATTTTTAGCAGCAGAACCATCTCTCTAACTCAGTAGTGATAGTTTAAGGTGAAGACTTGATTGATTACATATGTAAGTTAATGAGGAAGTGAGAAGCACTTTGACAATATTTACTTATAGTAATGCACATAGATACATCGAGTGACACAGAGGAGGATTATTTGCATTCTACATACATTACTTGCTATCTTTATTTATTAAATAGCTGATCAACTTCATCCTTCCAACATAGTAACTCAGTAACTCTTTCTATTGTCTCTTCATCTTTTGCAACATTTCTATAGAATTTAGTAGTCAAATTGCCATTGGTTAGTTAAGAATGGAAAGCTTACTTCATCTATTAGTAAATCCACTTCTTGATTTTGGCAACCAGACCTCGTCCATGTATAATTACTAAATTAATATAAAAATCTGAAAAAAATTCTCCCAAATAGCTAAAATAGAAATGCTAATGAATTTATTTTGCCATTCCTCTGCGTATTCACATTCCATATATGACCTATATATACAAATATGGCAAAGATTCATTTCCTCAAAACTTACAGAATGAAAGAGGAAGGGGAGGGAGAAAGGAATAGGAGAAAGGCGTAGGAAAATGAGTAGGAAAAGGAGGAGCAGAAAAAAGGAGGAAGAAGACAAGGGGGATGAGCAGAAATAGCAGTATTTCAGTGCTTAAGACTCCAAGAATTCAAGATGCTATAATTCAAGAGAAAAAGTCGATTCTGTACTCAGGCACAGCCAGCCTCACCTTTTCTGTAGCTGATGTGACTCCCTGGTATGATTTAGCATTATATGGATTATTTTGCTAATAGATTGAGTATTCTATGTGCTCAGAAGTGAGGCTGTGAGCAAAGCATTGTATGGCTACATGACTGTTTGGACCAAATGGGACCCTATCTTTTCAGGAGGAATGGGAAACAAGATAATTTGCATCACATCATGTGTATGTCTGGACTTCATGATGGATAATATTATTTTGAGAGCTAAACATATCTGGTCACAGTCACAACAATCCAATGTCTTCACTATTAATATCATTTTACATATATCCATCTACATGCTTATGACAGAGCCGTTTGACCTCATTTGTTAAATTAATTTCCATGCTGTTAATTATACAACCGATTTGATTTTTATCTCCTCAAGTTAACTTCATACCCACAGAAAGCAAATAAGTAAACATTCCAAATGAAAATATGATAGTCATGATGAGATATGCTAACAGTACATATTAGCATTTAAGGAAATATTAAATCAACTTATCCATGAAGTAAACTCACCAAGTGCTCCTAGATGGAAATTTAGGAGGAAGAATCCATGAAGCAGTAATAGGTGAGATTTTATCCTGTGTTTGATTTTGATCTTAAAAACAGTTCACTTTGTACTTGATTATTCATGCATATTATATTTTTCTCACCACATGACACAATGGACAAGTCCTACAGAATATCTATGATACTCTTCACACAAGGAAGCATGGATTGCATGGCTTGCTATTCCCTGGTTCTCTGAGGCCTGATAGCTGCGTTATGTTCTGTGAATGAGTCACTGATTACATTTTTTGGTCTTTGACAATGAGATGGCCTTGCTCAAAATCTTAAGTGCACACATTCTCCTGTTAGTCAATCTCCTTTTGAGGCTTTCCATAATTCCCACACAGCATCTTGGTTTTCATCCTGACTTTAGTGACATAGAGTCTGCTGTTACAAAGCTTTTGTGATATATGTAATTTTTACTACACCCTGACTCTTCTACAAAAATAACACATCTCTGGACATCATTTAAAACTATTAGCACTTTGTGTCATGATATCCCCATATATGAAATAAAAAACTTCTAGATCTAAAAGTGTCTGGGAGGCATTATGATTGCTTCCACACATGGAAGTGCAAGAGAAAATGACTCATCATTGGCATGTGATATACAATGTATCCAGTCCACTTAATCTCTGAAATACTTATGACTGTTGTGGGCAGAGGATCTTTATAAGATTCTCTTCCAAGTTCTAGAATAAATACTGCTTTATATCATATCATACAAAGTTGACAGTTTTTGCTAATTTAGTCTGACAATGCTATTATGATACAGTATAGAGAACATTAACCAACAGAGATTTGAATAAGAAAAATATACATATATATATATATATATATATATATTAATCCAGTCCACACAAATGGAAACTGCTTGTGATCTTTCTTATTGATGGGAGTACAAATAACACAATTTATAAATCAGATATTCTATAACATATACCGAAGACTGTATGAATTTTCCCTAAGAAGTATACTACATCAGATAAAGTTGAGATTATGAGTTGAGATGGAAGAGAACACTGTCACCAACAGGGAGACATGAATATCCATAGAAGTGTATGCTAAAAATTATCCCTTTTGCATCTGTGAAATTAAAAGCAATAGAAGAGGTTATTTCTTCTAAGACAGCATATGTTTTTTTTAAATCAATCAATTATTCAAAATAGAGAAGATGTTTAAGAGATTTTATTTCTCTGTGATCTACTAAAATATGTCTAAACCTCCAGGCAAGTGATTTAATTGTGAGCTCAGGCACCTGCAATCTGCTCCTTTATTTTATATGTTCATGGCCTGGAAAACGACCTCCGTATATCTTTGGGGCTTTCTGAAATGTAAACTCCATCAATTCCCTGGCTTCTACACACTTCCAATTTAAATATTCATAATGACACACTGGGACTCTTTATATCAATGTAAATTTGACCATTAGTTTAATAGTTCTTATCATATTGTGCATTTCTTGTTTCCCTGTTTAGAGTCAGGTGAATAGATGACTGAATTTCTCTTTGACCAAAAACTGAGGACATCTTTGCAATAAGAGATTGTCATAATATTCTGAGGATCAATTCTTCATTGTAATTCAGTACTAGTTCAGTTAATGGGTTTAGCTATGATCACTATGATCTCAGAAATACACACCGAATCTTGACATTGCAGCTGCTAAAGTGGCTGTTTCTTTATAAATTTCTATTACAGAGATTGAGTGGTAATAACCCTGCTTACTAAGTACTTGTCTTGTTCCAAAAACCAAGTGTCTACTCATTCTCATTGTTCTCTACAAAGTAGCTCCAACCCCTTCACCACCACTGATATCTCGCAGTCCATTATAATTAGAAGTTAAGGTCTGAGCTGGGTTTCATCATTTTTCGTTTATAGATTGGCTGTCCTTTCAAGCAGTCAGCTTCTCTGACACTGTTTATGACTGCCTGATCCACAGAGGTTTCCCATCAATGTAATTCTCAACAAACAGAACTAATGACTTTTTGGTATATGTCTTGTGAGTTTGCTAAATAGAACTTGTGTCTCCAGTCAAGCATAATTATCAGGTATGCACCATACACTCATGGTAGTCTACCTATGTTTTAATTTACTCAATTCTTTCAGTAGCATCTGCCCTGTCAGTGTCAACACTTCTTTACTTTGCTTGGGCCATCACTCTGTACAAGCTTCCATAGGCCAATTTAGCAATTTGTTTGTATCCTGCTTATGAGCCTTACTCATATATTAAATCCTAATTCTGAGGAGAATGCTCTATATTTATAATCTCTTATCAATTTTTTTACAGTCAAGCCATTATTATACTTCCTATCTCTGTGATCCAATCCCAAATAGTTATCAATGAAGATTCATGAATTTTGTCAACTTAGCATACGATGACCTATATATACATCATCTGACATTAGTGAAGTCTTCTAGATTTTTACCTACTGGACAAGTGGTCCTGCTTCAGAATATTGTTTTAAATTCTACCTCTTGTGGCAATTTTTTAAACTTCTTCATGTCAGTTTGGGGAACAAGGCTGTTCAATTGATGTGTATATTTCTAGCAATGATAATATCTGAGAAGTTCTTTTAGTAACATAATTTCACTATGCAGCCAGACTGTGCTGTAAGGTAATTTATTGCACAAGTACAATATTGGCAAGAAAAAAAAGTACTGGGTATTTCAATAGCAAGAATCTAGACATTATCCATGCAATTTGAAGTATAGTTAGTCAGTTAGTAGACATGCCTGTGTGTCATTGACACACAGAGAATTGTGGAGTTTTCAAAAATGTTTTCCAGCTACTCAAGGAATAGTGCTGCACTAAGTATACTGTTGTGAGACTGTGCTGTATCCTTTTCTGAATACTAAGTTTTAGGGGAAAAAAGGAAATATAAAAAGCTATTGAGTTCTTTCTTTAGTTCCCACTGAGTCCCAGATGTTCCAGAAAGACAGAGGTTAAACCTCACTTACTTTAGATCTTATCTAACATAGACATTCAGCTATAGATAGTGTGCACTTGCCCCAGAACCATGAATAGTTTCATTGAAGTTGTACATGAATGTTTCATAAGTGTAAGTAACACACTAAGTATAAAAGTGAAGGATTTCTAGAGAATAGTAAGCAGGCATGCTCAAGTGCCCAGATTCAAGAAGTTGAAAAGAATCTTTAAGGATGAGTGCAGGCACATACAGTGACAACGAAAATATCCTTGTTCATCTAACGTTACTCTTCAACTTAGTCTCTGAATACTGGCTGTTTTAATGCCCATAATTAAGTATATATAAAATATTAAACACTTTTTTTTCACCTAGAATGTAGTTGAGGCTACTGCTATCCAATGTCATCACAATCAAGGAATTTAGTGAGTCTTGCTGTATGGTCTTAGACATAGTCACAATGTTTAAGGTGTGTTCTCATCCTAATATTAACAACATTCATTGTGTAGCAATTTCCTCAAACATAAAAGATTTCATCTTGGGAGATGTTTGTTAAGACTGAGGGTATTTTAAAGACAGGTTAAAATATTCCAGCCTGCATCGAAGCTCCTTAAGACTCAGAAACTAAACAACTCAACAGCAACAGGAAGTCCCTGAAACTTACAAGATATAGTAGCCCTATCCTTCCTCAAGCTTATAATAAGCATTGATAACAAAGGAGAGATGAGAGATACTCACATACAAGCCAAGCTAGTAGAAGAGGCTTAGACTAGCCAAAATGCCTAGAAGAGGCAAAAAGTAGCCACTCTCCTAAAAGTGGTACAGACTAAATGAACTGCAAAAGAGGGTGCTGGCTAGTCAAGCTGTCTATACTTCACCCATAAGTCTGTAAGCAAACCCAATAAATTCAATCCAGTTGGACTTTATTGGACTTTGTTGGTATTCTTACTTTTGTGGGTCATTGATTGTATACCAGAAGCAATAGTCATTTCTTTCCATTTCCCCAGGAATAGTGTCATGAAATTTTAGGGTATCTATCCTAGCTATTAAGATTCACTAACGTGCAAAAACACAGCCATGTGATTTTCAGCCAGTGAGAATAAAAATTCAAGACATCCATGGGATAAAGAAAACTCAAAGATGCCTTTTTACCAAAGGGACAGAGATGCTAAAGCCTCCATACAGCAGACAAGTTTCTGAAAGTAAGCATTGTGTGACTTAATAGATTTCCAAAAGTATGTATAGAATATGAAACACATGTCAGCCCCCCAATAGTCTATTTTATAAATTGTCTAACTATTAACAGTGTAATTCTTCATGATACTTGAAAAGTTACAAGGAGTCTCAGTCTTCTTCAATGATGAACAATAGTTTGGATTTCTTTCTGCACTAATTTTTTTCTTGAAGAGATATGAATTTTTGAAACAACACATGATCACTGAAGCTTGTTATAAATCAGATGTGTAGTATGTATCTCAGAGACCTCAGTGATGAAGGCAATGTTGTAAGTCATGACAGACTGTTTGGAATTTAATGTTGACAAACTCAGCATTTATTCAAGTTATTTTCCTGGGCTGCTTTTTGAAGAAAACTGACCATTTCATTATCTTGTCACACCTGACACCAGAATCTTAGAGAAAAATAGAGTTTAGTTACCAACCCCATTATTAGGCTTCCAGAGTCTCAGATATCCTTAGCTTATGAACACAGAGCTTGTCTTTTTGGTCTGCATTACTCAATCTGTCTTTTATTTCCAAAGAATGATGACTTTTATGGACATCTATCTTTTTAGCAATCCAGTACAAATTGTGTATCCATGTTTCAGATGCTATCATATGGGCAATCTTAGTGACCACCTTGCCATATCCCCATTGTAACATGTGCTTCATCCATGATTTCTACCACACAAATGAAAGGCACTTTCCTCTATTGTGACTTTCTATACATGCTTACACAAGGACCAAAGAAGTCTATAGAAACAAGGGCTCTGTCTGTTTTTCAGGTAAATCAGTACAGTGATTTGGTTTCTTGTCTAACAGCCTTTATGGGATTTTATTTTTTTTACAAGTAGATGGGAATATAGTGTGAAAATAATAAGACAATGTAATTCAAATTCTAGTTTTCATTCTTACTTATTATCCAGTAAACATTTCAGTGTTCTATTTCCTTTCTGTTATGTTTAATAGTTACAGAATTTTAGTTGGTTTTAGTATATAATAAGTAAGAGAATATCTTACAGATATGCTTCTCCAATGGATCATTATAGCTCCTCGTTGACCTGCAAATGTAAGGATGTTACTGACTGCTAGGTAGACTTCAACAGTGAAGTTTCCTAATCCATTTGTATGTTTTTGTGAGCCCTAGCATTTGATATAAACGCTTTATGATGGACAAGGTGTTATTGTTGAATCTGTACAGTGAACTGAGTTTATCAATTGTAAATTTTAAGAGATGTCCCCCAAGATTTGGACCATTTAATCCCATGGCTAGATACAATGATTCACTGTTCTATTTGCCAGATTTATGTTTGGTCTAGGCTATTGAAATCATGGCTTCCACTACCTTCATTATGTCATTAGCAGGAGACATGTGTGACTGTTGCATTTTGGCTTCTGCCTCACACATGACTGTATACTGTATCTAGGATACAGTTGTAGCTGCATGTCTAATCAGAGAAGACTAGAAAAGTAATGAAACTGGTAAAGATAAAGGTTAAGATGTTCAATAAAATTAGTTTTGTAAAGGCCTTTATTGCATCCAAATACTCATATGAAACACATACAGACTTCTAGCATCACCAATTTTTGTCATAGATTTTAGATCTATAGTAGAGCACCTTTGGTAGTCCAATCTATTTTCTACTATTCCCCTAGCCATAGGTCCTGTCAACTGACCATAGTCCAGAAATCACAGAGATAAATTGGGAGCAGAGTACACATCTGCTCTACCCCTTGAGCTATTTGGTCTTACTTTTTTATCTTTTTATAATCTTTAAATTATTATTTTATGTATAAGTGTATTGCCTACATGTATGCCTGTGTGCTACATATGTACCTGGTAGTCATAGAGGCCAAAAGATGGTATCACATTCTCTGGAATTGTAGTTACAGATTTTTGTGAACCTCTATGTGTATGTTTGGAATCAATGTGGTCCTCTGGAAGAGGAGCCAGTGGTCATAACTGCTGAGTCATAACTCTCCCCTTTGGTCGCATTTTTGATAAATCAGTGATAATATATTTTTCTTAGATAAATATATCATCAACAATCATGTGGTATTCATATGACTTTAAATAAATTGTTTGTTATGGCTAAATATTTTGTACAAACTCCTTCCAGAATGATTCACATAACTAAGTTTCTGAGGTTGAGTAACAAATAATGATTGTCTTTCAGAATGTTTGCTCACTACTTTTGCCAATGAGAAGAACATCATCATTGAACTGTAGACAACTGACCCTGGCTTGGAGCTCAGATAATTTAAGTTTAATTTTATCCATTTTTGATTTTGTTTAATATGTCGCTGAATTTTTCTTTTATCTTAAATCAAAGACTATTGGTAGGACTTTTGTAATGTTTTACATTTACTCATCATCTGTAATCAGGGATACATTAGTTCTTTATTTCCAATATATAAACATTTTCTTTTTTTCTTGCTGTATTGCTATAGCTATATCCCTAGCACTATGCTGAATTAATAGACAAGTGTTCCATTTAGCTCATGTTCTGAGTATAGGTTGACCATTATATGTATAAATATTGTTATGCTCTCCTATACTAAAAAAAGAGAAGTAGTAAAATAGGAAAATAATAGGAAACAGGATAAAATACTGTAGATAAGAAAGAATCCAAAAACAATTTTTATAAAGAAAAGGGAAGGCTTGTCATTTTATCTCTGCCATGGAAATGAAGGATAGAGTAACATCCAAATTTCTCTTTTGTAACCTACTTGGCTGTGTACTCATGGGATTTCCTCTGTAGTCTTAACCAGTCAGATCAGAACGGGCTCTGGGGAGCTGAATATAACCTTGCTTTCTACAGGGACAAATAAGAGCTTTTGTGACCATTACAACCTGAATTAGGAACAGTGTTCTCCAATCTACCATTTCCGCAAGTGTAGAATCTGTCTACAAACTGCTTCTATTGGTGAAGCCTGAGAATGTCAGGTTATATGCACTCTTGCACCAAAGAGAATCTAATGGTAGGCACAGAAGATGCTGGAGTATCAGCTATGTTTCCACCAAATACCTGTGATACTAGGAGAATTTGAAAAACAGTCAGAGCCAGGGAAGTAATCAGTACCTGAATTATGGTTTGGGCTGATAACCAAATGATTTTGCCTTTCCCAGATATACTAACCTGTGTTCCATCTTAACCTCACATCTATACAAAGTTCATATGATTCCTTTCCCAAGAAATAGGCTCCAATTGTAAGTGAAATCTGGAGTGTTCCCTTTGCAGGAAAGTCCACAATTACCACCATGTACACCTGCGTTCTCTGTGTGTGGTCAATACACAACCATTTTCTGGGTCCATATTGGCACTCTAGATAACCACAGCTTACTAAATGTAGAGGAGAAGGCCTTGTAGCTTAAAGAATTGAAAGTGAAGGAGCTTTACCTCCCTCAGGTAGACAGTTTTAAATGTATGTTCTTTGTTACAATGAATCTTTTTTGTATATACAATGTAGGTAGATTTGTAAGATAGTTTGCAAAATGAAAATACCTAAATGGTCATTTGGGTTTTAGAAAAAGTTAGATCTCATCGACTTGTATGTATGAGTCAATTCTATCTGAGACAAAATTAAAGCATAATTACATGAAAAACTGATTCTTTGTATTACTTTTAATATCCCCTGATCAAATTGACTTTCCTATCTCCATGTTTCAATTAAGTGAGTCATGTTATGAATGAAAAATCTAGTTTAAACTACTATCATAAAATCAGTAATCACAGTACAGTTTTCTGTCTGCCCAACTGTTTCTAAACATCGCCACTATAAGCACTTTATAATCCTATAATGAAATGGTAAGTATTAAGATGGCACAGTGAAATGCAAAGGCAGATGAAAGGGTACTGCTTGCCATTTAAACAACTCTATAGTAAATAGAGATATTTAAAAACCTTGCTGTGGCTTGAACATCTTAGTGGGAACAATTTTTTTCAATGATGTATTTATTTTTAAAAAAGAAGGTTCTACTTTTCATCTTGAAAAAGAGGTCCTTGCAAAGTGATACATGATAGTAAGAAGCACTTAAAACTTATAGCCAGAACCTGGAAAAAACTGAGATGCCCCTCAACCAAAGGATGGGTAAAGAAAATATAGTATATATATATACAATGGAGTATTACTCAGCAGTGAAAAACAATGACATCATAAAATTTGCAGGCAAATGGATGGAACTAAAAAATATCATCCTGAGTGAGGTAACCCAGACTCATAAAGACAAAAATGGTATATACTTATTCATAAGTGGATAGTAGATATAAAACAAAGGATAACCAGCCTACAACCACAGCTCCAGAGAAGCCAGCTAACAAGGAGGCCCCTAAGAGAGATACATGAATTACCCTGGGAAGGGGAAATAGATGAGATATCCATGAGTAAACTAGGGGTGAGGGGCAATAGAGGGCAGGAGATGTGGGGTGAGAATTCCTATACTGAAAAAAAATCTTCCATGTGAAATCTAAAATACCAAAATGCAAATAAAAATTTAAGATAAAAAATGTATTCTCTAATGCAAACACATCAAATTCCAATTGAATCAATTGCTAGTTAAAATACAGGGTAGATTGTGCAACCTCTAAGAACTTCTTTTTATTTTAACTATAAAGGGTTTTGTAGGACTGGAGAGATGGCTCAGAGGTTAAGGGCACCGACTATTGTTCCAAAGGTCCTGAGTTCAATTCCCAGCACCCACATAGTGGCTCACAAACATCTATAATGAGATCTGGCACCCTCTTCTGTGTACATAATAAATAAATAAAATCTTTAAAAAACAGGGTTTTGTCTTGAAGTCTCCACTCCCTTTACTCCATTTAGCATCAGGCTTTTATTTAAACTTTTTATCTCCTTGAGCTCTTAACTTAGCTCCATTACTTTTCCTATTGTTCCTTTTCTCCTTAAACAGTACGTTTTGTATTTCTCTTTGTCCAACATACCCCTTTTCATTATAAATCTGCACAAGAGTGACTCCTGATAACCACATGACACAGTCACTACTAGACTGTCTTGAAATCTTCTTTACCAATGTCGTTAATCCAAAACCTTTTCAATTTAACCTTAGGCAGAATTTTAGGGCAAGGGAAAAAAACAGCCGCATTCTTTACCAAAATATGACAAGAATGACCTCCAGGACACTTACTAATATTCTTCCCCTTTGAAACTTCTTGAAATGACCCATCATAGTATATCATCATATTATATTACAGTACCCTCAGCACCACTGTCCCTTCTTCTACTAGGATGGCTGAATAAGATCCGCTCAAAGTGCTCAATTTGGTTTTCTAGTTCAGTGTGCCAAAACACACATTCTACCCTCAGCAGCATGGTCAGACCTGTCACATCAATACTCTAGACCCTCGTATCAACATCTGCTTTAGTCATTGTTCCATTGCTGTGACTATACACCATGACCAAGGCAACACTTACCAAATAAAGCATTTAATTGGGGTATTGCTTGTAGTTGCAAAGGTTTAGTTCATGCTGAGGGAATGGAGGGATCATGTCCTCACTCATGGCACTAGATCAGTAGCTGGGAACTACATCTTGATCTGTAGGTAAACAGAGAGAATGATAGATAGATAGACTGACCCTGACATGGGCTATTAAAACCTCAAAGCCCATATCCAGTGACACACTTCCTCCAACACAGCCATACCTTCTAACCCTTCTAATCCTTTCAAACAGTTCCACTCCCTTGTGACTAAGCATTCAAATATATGAGCCTATGTGGCCATTCTTATTCAAAGCATAATAAGCAAGAAGTCTAGATATTTTATTTATATTCTGTATTTTAGAATAGCAATTATGATTTATAGAAAGATTCATATTAGTACTATCAAACTGTCTGTACATGTACACACATGTTTGTGTGCATATATATATGATTTAAAATATTACAAAGTATCAGTATTAGACTATGTTTGTATATATATTAAATTTTGCCATTTAAGAATGAATAAATAGTTTTCAAAATAAAACAGAGTACTCTAACTTACAGATATCCACTTCAGGAGGCCCCACTGACATTTTGTACAATAGTCTATGTCTCAAGAGGCATGATGACAAAAATATATATACCTTTTATATGATCTGCTTAGATTCATTTCAAACTAGAAGGGATATGTTCTGATGTGATTACATATCATACCAACACTCATCATGGGACCAAACTTTCATAATAATGCATGAAAAAACTAATCTCACCCAGAGTAGACTGGAGGTATTACCTGTTCAGAGTCCAAAGGTTCTACATTTAGATAAATCTTTTATGTCCATTGTTTCAGGCATAAAATTTTAAGCCTCTATCAAGAAAACTGAAAACACAGACTAATATATAAAATAACCCCTAATATCAACAGTTATACTAATTCAAAGTTCACTGGTAGACAATGGAAAGATGATCCATTTGGCTGAAATTCTCCTGAGGGGCCACCAGAAGACTCTAGACAATATTTCTCACATTGAAGCAAATAAAAATATAGATACCTTAAAACTTCACATAAATTCATATACAATCAAACAAATTTATTAAGAACTTGAATCTTATAAACACACATACACACACACACACACACACACACACACACACACACACACGCACACACACACGTACACTAACAAAAATAGCACCCAAAACAGATGTTCTCATATCAAGTAGTCCTGAAAAATGACCCAATACAAATCAATGTAGTTTCATCATTTATGAAGTAAAGATGAATATTAAACCCAACTCTAAAGATGAATGTCAAATTGGCTACACAAAAAGAAAACAAATTATGAATTTTGCTGTACCATAACCAAGTCATTTATTAGATGAGTCAATTGAACCTTCATAATAACAGACATGACAAATTTATCTTCTTTAAAAATTTCAATCAAGAGCACAAAACAAATCCTGATTTGGGCCATGGATGTGTGTAGTAAGAAATCTTAACTCATAAAACTAAACAACTAGAGGGCTTTTTACAAACAACATTACATAAAAATCAAAAGTTTTCTTCCCTTAATTAATTGATCAATATTGTTTTATAATCTGTAGATAATCCTGAGTCAAAAAATCAGGCAAAATCTCCTGGAATCTAGAGTTCTCCCCCACTGTAATGATCAGGAAATGCTCCATGAATTTCCTGCCTTGGCTGGCTTGACAAAATTGTTCATGATTTTCTGCTTGCTATCCTGTGTTCCAAAATAACTTAAGGGACAGAGATTGATAAAGAAATATGGATTTATTTAAATGTTTCTCAGTCCAAGGAGGGAAAGAGTCCTGGTTTCAGTAACCTTTCCTGTAGCAATGTTAAAATTTTATGAAAACATTAAAATAAAACCTGAGAAACAATCATTTTTAATTTAATTATAAGATGATGTCCTTAGCTATTTTTTGTCAACTTGACACAAGCTGGAGTCAAAGAGAAGAGGATATCTAAATTGAGAAATGCCTCTTTAAGACTAGCCTGTACGCAAGTTTGCAGTGAAGTTTCAAAAATAGTGATTGATCTGAAAGATCCCAACCCATTATATGTGGGCAAGTTGTCCTAGGTGCTAAAAGAAACCAGGCTAAACAAGCCATAAAGAAGCAAGATAGTACTCAGAATTCTTTCATGTCCTCTACATCTGTTTAAAGATAAAGAGAAGACATATTGGGAGGGGCTCCATCACAGCTGAGTACTACAGCTGAAATCCATTGTCATCCAAAGCACAAATAACGACTTCTAATTATTTGATGTAGTATCCTACTATCCACTGCTTAAGTTTTCTGAGCATCAGTGATCCTGGTATCAAAGTGTGAATGATAGTGAAGGCTGTCAAGTGAAAAACAGTAAATATTTCCTTTTGTTCCAAAGGGCAAAAAAAAAAAAAACAAAAAAACAAAAAAAAAAAAAAAAAAAACAGAAAAGGTACATAAATAAACACAAAAGACAGAATTTTAGTTTCATATATTGAATAAATATCTGTCAGTTTTGCCCATCATATTAGCAGCATTCAGTAAAAGGCTATACCCCTGATCATTTACTTTATTTCTTTTATTTATTGAAAACAGACTTTTCTCATTGCATAAGTTCTGATTATGTTTCATCCACAATTCCTTCCAGATTCTCTATACCTCCCTACATACTCAAATCTACATCTGTTCTTTCTCTGTTTCATTAGATAACAGACATCTAAAAATATGGAGAAATAAATAAAATAAAAGCCAACAAAACTGAATAGGACAAAGTATATAAACTGAGAGAGGAAAAAAAAAGAGAACCAAAATAAAAGCACAAGAAACACATATACACATAGAGATGCAAATTGGAAAACACAGAAATCCCCTCTCCAAAAAAAACCCAATTGTAAACCATACCAAATGCGTAGAAGACTATAGTGTAAGAAAATACAGAGGAAAAAATGCCTAAATAAATATTATAAGAGAAATAATCTCCAAAAATGCCATTAAGTTAATTTTGGGTTTACCATCTACTGCTGGGCATGGGGCCTGATATCAAGAGAGGTTTGTATACCCAGTGGGACTCTCTTGAAGAAAACTATTTTCATTTGCAAGTAGTTATCAATCAGAGATAGCTTCTGGGTAGGGATTTGGGCTCCAGTCCACTTCAGTTCTCAGAACTGGGGCTCTATCAGGCCCAGTGGTTTGAAGGCACTGCACATGCTGCTTCAGTCTCTGTGAGCTCAAATGTGCATTATTCCTGCTATGTTAAGAAGGTCTTTCATCTCTCAGCTGCATAAAATTTAAACTATAAAATTCTAGCACCCCACGATGACAGTTGTAAGGAATGTATTACCTTCTTCTGGGCTCAGTGGGCAAGGCACTCAGATGTATATACCCACACACAGACATGCACATATATGTATATATGTTATTAATTTTATATATAATTAAAATAACAAAAGTAAATCTTGAAAAGAACAGATGATCTTGGGAATTGGGATGTAGCTCAACTGACAGAGTGCTTGACTAACCTGTAAGGAGCACTGTTGTGAACTTTCATAGCGCATCAGTGGAGTGCAATGATATAAAATGCTATCCTTCCATTCATGGGGTGGGATTGGAGGATGAGAAGTTCAAGGTAATCCTTCGTTACATCACAAGATAGCAGCTAGGCTAAACTACACAGAATCCCTAAAAGGGAGTACATAATCTTTAAGAAAACCTGTCCCTTAGTCAAATGTTTATTAAACAGCCCATCTGCTTTTCTTTAGAGGTGACTAAAGACAACTCAACATAGAGTTTCCATGTTATCAACTAAGGACAATAAACATGTTCTTGGAAAACAACTGGAAAAAAGTCTGTAAAATCAGTATTTCAAGATCACTAGAAACATAAAAATAAAAAAAAAATACTCTCGTTTCAAATACAAAATACATGCATGTGACCAAAATAATAGAGTTTCATGCAAAATCTTTTATAACTTAAGCACAGCTGCTACTCTTGCCTCTCTTGCTTCTCTGGTCTCTTGACCCTCTTCCCTGTTATCTGTCTGTCTGCCTGCCTCTCTCATGTCCCCACTCCAACATAGCCTTTTTCTTTTTCACCCCCCCCTCCCCAATAATCCTCTTGCACTAAAAGAGAAAAGAGAACAGCTGCTAATATTAAGTATTTCTGCATTAAGAGAGATTATGTCTTTTAATATACTATGTGGTGAAAATTATTTTTACTGCAACATATGTAATAGACATTGTAACAACATATACATAGCAAAATAAAACAATACATTGGGACCTGTGAATATGGTAAAATAGAAAATAAATAACACAGTCAATAATAGCAGGTCCAGTGTCTGCTATGAAGTGTGGAATTGTTGCAGCTCCTTCTCCTCATATGCAATCAACACACAAATGACAACTCTCTCTCATCTGAAAAGTAGAGCAGCATATTCCAAATAAGAACTAACTACTAATACCGCCAATAATCTATACACAGAGGATTCTGTGGCCAAGCATGTTCAGAATCCAATTCAATTCATTTACTACTTTCACTTGGAAAGTCTCAAGGACTGAAATGTTAAAAGCTCTGAAAGTATCTAAAGCAAAGAATTCTATTTTTAGATGTTTATATTCTCAAATTCCAATTAGCGGATAAAATGACTATAAACACACATACACAATATATTTATATTTAAATTGGCATAATTTCCATTAAAAGAAACTGGACTATTCTTGTGAATATAGGAATTGAGAAACCATGCTTTAGCAGTGTTATAAAGCCTCCCATAGAACACTGCGTAGTCAGAGGTCTATATAGTCTATAAATATGTGCAATTCAAGTCATGATCCACAAGTTTAGGTTATTTTATAAAATTTTACTTTTCCTCCTTATGACAGAAATATATTTTATCTCTGTTTATAAGTGAAACGATAATCTTATGAAAAGTTGAAATGGCTTAATCAAGATCCATAGCCTGCTCACTTGCACATTTTTTTCTGTCACTACAATGAACAGTGTATCACTTACAGAACTATTTTTTCCACTTTGAAGGGTTTTTTTTTTCCTGTTAACCAACTCTGTCTTCTAAGGAGTGCTGACATTTTAAGGCTGCTGCAATTGCTCTCATTTCCTGCATCGGTGCTGGTTCATCTAATTAGTCTGATAACACATGAAGTATTGGCGGGCAGCATGTCTTGGAATCACTGAGGCCAAGGCCAACAAGTAAGTACTTCTGCTCTTCCAAATGGTGATAAGGGTGGCCTTGCTAATGAAGGCTGCCCTTATACATTTTCACTTCTATAACACAAACGTTCCAAACATGTTTGGATCCTACACCTGGAAGCTCTTGTCATTTCGTATTAGAATTGCAACCCAATTTTGCAAATACATTTTCCAATTTCTACCTAGACTAAAAAAGCCTTAAGAAATGTTATTTTGCATGCTACTAAATGTAATATTGTCTTTGGTATTTTATTAATAATCCACATATTTCTTTTGAAAGAAAAAATAAAATTATTTTCTGAAATTTAATTAATTTCTACAAAGTAACTATATACTTTGTACAGACTACATACCGTGATACATAGTCTGTGTTTCAGGACAGACATTGAGATGATGACAATTAGTTTTCCAATGGGTTTTTATACTTTTAACTGCAGTAGTATAATAGAATCTGCTATAATTCTAAATAATTAAATAATGTTCTGAGGTAATTAAATCTGTTCTAAAATGGTACAGTTCTTTTCATTTGTTTTTATACAGATTTAGTTATTTGAGTATACATGGACATAATTATTTAGAGTACTTTATACATTAAAACTCAAACTCAGTGGCTGGCCATGTAAAAATAAAAAAAGCTTGAGTCTGTATATTTTTGCTAGTATTAAGATTTCTTCAGTGTAGTAGATTATTAACAGATCATTTCTCTCCCTCGTTGACTGGCTTTTAACCTTTTGTAATTTTTCTTCACAACACTATTAAAGGATGGGCAGAAGAGATGTTAAACCTAAATTAGTCTACTTGTTAGTCAGTCAATGAGTCAGCAAGAATCTGCAGGGAGCCCATAGTGTACAAATTACTGCAATTTTCTCTGGGATTGTCTATTAGTCAGAGAAATATCCCAATATTCCTTCACGCTATTTAGTACTCATACATTTTTGAATTCCTATCATGTATGTTCTTTTTGTTCCAGCACATATTAGTTATTAATATTTATTATAACTGATAATTTCATGTGCTAGGAAAATGTCATCTATATAATTTCAAATATATTAATATAAGTCCTGCATAAAGAGAATGTCAAACTGGCCATGCTTTATAAGAACTTTTGGTGGTAATTTTCATTTCCTTGTGGCCTACTGTTTCAATAGTCTAAGAGCTGAAGGGAGGAGACACAAGCATAGCTCTTTAGAATAGCTTCATTCCTGCCATGATGGTTATATTAAGACATCACTGAAATCTAAATGTGTGTGTGTGTGTTTCAGAAGAATTTAAGAATTTTCTGGCAATTACTGTAACCTTAATATTTTAGTTAAATATATGTTATTTTATTTGTTTATTTACTCATTCATCAATTTAATTATTTATTTTAAAATCTGACTGCTGTTTGACCTCCTTCCTCTTCTACCAGCCCCTTCCCTCATCTCCCCTCAGTCTACTACCATCCACTCCTCCATTTCTATTCAGAGGTGGGCAGGACTCCCATGGATATCAACAAAACATGACATAGTTAAAGGCTGGGCTGGGCAAACCAGTATGAGGATAAGCATCTCAAAAGCCAGCAAGAGTCAGAGACAGCCCCCCTCCTCCCACGGTGGGAGTTGCAGAAGAAGACCAAGCTACACAACTATAACATATATGCAGACTGCCTAGGTCAGTTCCATGCAGGCTTCCTGGTTGTCAAATCAGTCTCTGTGAGCCCCTGTGAGCATTGGTTAACTGATTTTGTGGGTTTTCATGTGATGTTCTTACTGCCTGAGGCTCCTACAATCCTTCCTTCCCCTCTTCTGCAGGATTCCACAAGGTTCATCTAATGTTTGGCAGTGTGCCTCTGCATATGTTTCCATTAATTGCTGGATGAAGCCTCTCTGATGACTTTTAGGCTAGGCACCAATGTGAGTATAGGAGAAGGTCATTAGGAATCGTTTCATTGATTTTATTTTGCTGTTGCTGTTTGGTTCTTGGTCCTCATTGGCTCTATCTCAGGTCTCTGGGCTGTCAGCTTCTGGGTTCTGGGACTCCAGGCAGTGTCAGGGGTAGGCTCCTCTCATGGTATGGGTCTCAGGCTGGACTAGTTACTGGTTTGCCATTGGTTTGTTGGTTATTGACTTGCTTTATATTGCCTTTACTATGTCTAGGTGAAGTCCCTTGTATCCCTGTTTTCTTCGAGACTTTTATCATGAAGTGGTGTTGGAATTTGTAAAAGATTTTTCAGCATCCAATGAGATGATAATATGGGTTTTTTTCTTTCATTTTCTTCATATGGTGAATTACATTAACAGACTTTCATATGTTGAACCATCCTTGCATCTCTGGAATGAAGTTTATTTGATCATGGTGGATGATCTTTTTGATGTGTTCTTAGATGCCATTTGCAAGTATTTTACTGAGTATTTTTGCATCAGTGTTCATGGAGGATATTGGTCTGTAATGCTTTTTCTTTGTTTAATCTTTGGGTGGTTTCAGTGTCAGGGTAACTGAGACCTCATAGAAAGAATTGGACAATGTTCCTTCTGTTTCTGTTTTGTGGAATAATTTTACAAGCATTGGTATTATCTCTTTCTTGATAGTCTGTTAGACTTCCACATTAAAACTGTCTGGCCCGAGGCTATGTTTTTTTTTTTGGGGGGTGGGGCTGGTTGAATTTTGATGACTGCTTCTATTTACTTAGGGTTTGTAGATTAATTTAAATTGTTTATCTGATCTTGATTTAACTTTGGTAAGCAGTATCTATCAAGACATTTGTCCATTTTTTTTTTATTTAGATTTTCCAATTTTGTGGAGTAAAGGTTTTTGAAGTATGACCTAATGATTCTTCGTACTTCCTTGGTATCTGTTGTTATGTACCCTTCCCATTTCTGATTTTGTTAACTTGGATATTTACTCCCTGTCTTTTAGTTGCTTTGGATCAGGGTTTGTGTTTCTTGTTAATTTTGTCAAAGAACCAACACTTTGTTTCATTGATTCTTTAGATTGTTCTCTTTATTTCTATTTTACTGATTTCAGTCCTCAGCTTGATCATTTCCTGCCATCTACTCCTCTTGGGTCTGTTTGCTTCCTTTTGTTCTATGGCTTTCTGGTGGGCTGTTGAGTTGCTAGTGTGAGATATCTCTAATTTCTTCATGAAAGCACTTAGTGCTAAGAACTTTTCTCCCAGCACCTCTTTCATTGTGTCCCACAAGTTTGGGTATGTTGTGCATTCATTTTTTTTTAATTCTAGTGAAAGGACCAAGCAGATGCCATAACAGGCTGCTCAGTCTTCTCTCAGAGACCAGGCCTCAATTTCAGTTTCCTGAGACTGAACAAGCAGTCTCTGGCAGGGCCATGAACAAAAGAAATAGATAGTCCTTGCAGTAGCTCCCTTTCTGCGTAAAGTTCAGCCAGATGTTTACTGTATGGGGCCCCTCACCAACTTAGAGTTATGTGCATGAGTCAAGGACAGAGCCTGGACCACTGAGCCAGCCCCCACAGTCAGTATGTGCTTGGCCAGCCAGCCCCCATGGCGGCTCAAGGACAAAGCCTGGGACTTGTGCTGGACTGCCCCCAAAGTGGTAATTGTAACCCCCAACCAGTAAATTCAAAGGTTACATACCCTCACCCAATTAAAGGAAACCAGGATTCCTAAGTGCAGATAAGAACTTAGACCCCTTCTTCTCAGGTGGCTTTATCAGCTACAGAAACTTAAGAAAACAGAGTCAGGATATTCAACCATCTGGCAGAGGCTAAGTGGTCATAAAACATCCCAAACTTCACGGACCCTGGAGATGGGTTGTAAAACTCCTGACAGGGCAAACAGATAAGCTAAAATAAGACCAAGTCCAGGCCCAGGAAAAACTGGACCAATCAAGGATGGACCTGTACTAACCCCCTCCCCTCTAAGAAATTTGATGGGTTTTGCCTATAAAAACTAACTTCCCCAAGAAAGGACAAGCTCCTCCCGGCCTCACTGCTTGGGATCGAGCTTCCCTGATCATGGCTTGTAATAAGAACAATAAACCTTGCTTTTGCAATCTGTACCTAAAGTCTCTGGTGGCTTCTTTGGGGACGTGATCTGGGCATAACACTAGGAAGTCTTTAATTTCTTTCTTGACCTAGTGGGCATTCAGTAGAGAGTTGTTTGGTTTCTGTGAGTTTGTAGCCTTTCTGTATTTCTGTTGTTGAAATCCAACTTTAACCCATGGTAGTCTGATATCTGGTTTCTTGTATCATTTGAGACTTGATTTGTGACCAAGTGTGGTCAGTTTTGGAGAAGGTTCCATGAAGTTCTGAGAAGAAGGCATATTATTTTTGTTTGGATGAAACATTCTATAGATACCTGTTAGGTCCATTTGAGTAATAATGTTTGTTAACTCTATTTTATCTGTTTAGTTTTTGTCTGGATGACCTGTCCATTGTTGAGAGTGAGGTGTTAAAACTTCCCATTATTAACATGTGTGGTTTGATGTGTGATTTAAGCTTTACTGATGTTTCTTTTACAAACATGGGTGTTTTTGCATTTGGGGCATAAATATTCAGAATTGAGACATCATCTCGGTGGATTTTTATTTGGTGATTATGAAATATCCTTCTCCATCACTTTCAATTAATTATGTTGGAAGTCTATTTTGTTGGATATTAGAACCACTATACCAGCATGTTTTTTGGGCCCCTTTGCTTGGAAAATATTTTTCCAACCCTTTACTCTGAGGTAATGAGTGTCTTTGATGTTGAGGTGTGCTTCTTATTTGCGGCAGAATGAAGGATTGTTTTAGCATCCATTCATTAGCCTGTGTCTTTTTATTGGGGAAATGAGTCCAACTGATATTGAAGGATATTAATGACCAATGATTATTAATTCCTTTTTTTATGTTGTTGTTGTTGATGGGTGGTAATCTCTCTCTCTTTCTCTCCCTCTCTCTCTGCGTGTGTGTGTGTGTGTGCGCACGTGTGTGTGTGTGTGTGTGTGTGTGTGTGTGTGTGTGTGTGTGTTTCTCTTCTTTTGATTTTGCTGGTGTTAGATTGTTTCCTGTGTCTTCATGCATGTACTTAACCTCCTTAGGTTAGAGCTTTCCTTCTAGCACCTATTGTAGTGCTGGATTTGTAGATAGACACTGTTTAAATTTGACTTTGTCACAGAATATCTTGTTTTCACCATCTATGGTGATTTGAAAGTTTTTTTTGTTTTTTTTTTTTAAATAGTAGTTTGAACTGGCATGTCTGATCTCTTAGAATTTACAAGACATCTGTTCTGGCCCTCCTGGCATTTAGAGTCTCCATTGAGAAACTGAATAATTCCAATAGATCTGCCTTTATATGTTACTTGCCCTTTTTCCTTTACAGCTTTTATTATCCCTTCTTTGTTCTGTAAGTTTAGTGTCTTGATTGTTATGTGACAGGGAGATTTTCTTTTCTGGTCTGAAATGTTTGGTGTTCTGTAAGCTTCTTGTACCTTTGTAGGCATCTCCTTCTTTAGATTAGGAAAGTTTTCTTCTATGATTTTGTTGAATTTTTTTTTTAAAGATAGAAGTTTTCCTTTCAGCTGGCAATTGTCTCCTTCTTTTGTGGCTATTATTCTTAGGATTGGTCTTTTCATGGCGTTCCATATTTCCTGGGTATCTGTGTCAGGAACTTTTTAGATTTATCATTTTCTTTGACTACTGTATTGATTTATTCTATTACATTTTCTATGCCTGAGATTCTGTCTTCTATCTTTCGTATTCTGTTGGTGATGTGTTGATGTAACCGACCGTCTTATTAAATAAGAAACACAGAGCCGATTCAGAGAAGAAAGTCAAGAGGTCAGAGCGATAGCTAAGAGCTGAGATTAAAAACCTTACCCTTCCTGCCGCTGCTGTCCTACCTCTCCACAAGAGACCTCTTCGAAAGGGAGCTACTTCCTGTCTGTTTGTCTTTATATAGACTTTCTGCTCTGCCTTCTCATTGGTTGTAAACCCAACTACATGACTGTCTCGTCACTGCTTCTCTGTACAGATCTCCAGGTCTTCTATGGTTGGTATTGAGATTAAAGGCATGTGTCTCCAATGCTGGCTGTATCCTTGAACACACATAGATCTACCTAGTTCTGTCTACCAAGTGCTGGGATTAAAGGCGTGAACCACCACCACCCTGGCTTTCGCTATGTCTTGCTAATAGCTCTGACCCCTAGGCAACTTTATTTATTAACATACAAATAAAATCACATTTCAGTACAAATAAAATACCACTATAGTGATGTTTGCATCTGTGGTTCCTGCTTGTGTCCCTAGATTTTTCATTTCTAGAATTCCCTTAGTGGTGATTTCTTTATTACTTCTATTTCCATTTTCAGATCTTGAACAGTTTTATTTGTTTGTTTCAATTGCTGTTTATTTTTTCTTGGCTTTCTTTTTTTTTTCCCTGAATTTTCTTAAGGGATTTATTCATTTCCTTCTTGAGGCCCTCAATCATCTTCATAAAGTTGGTTTTATAGTCTTTTTATTATGCTTCTGTAGTGTTGGAACATTCAGGTCTTGTTGTAGCAGGATAGCTGGGTGCTGGTGGTAACATATTGCCTTATATGTTGTTTCTTGTGTAATTCCCCTGGCCTCTAGACATACAAATTTGGGATAATTAAAGGTCTGGATACAGACTTAACATCATTTTAAAAAGACCTCAGTTTTGTTCACTAAATAAAAGATTAGATACCCCTTTTATTTAAGAACAGGCTAGTTTAGGACACTGTTACTAAAAGTCACTCTCCAAAACATGATAGTAAACCTAAGGGTAGCAAAGAGAAAAGAAAGACAAAAAGGACAGCAATAAAGATTATTACAAAAAAAATCTACATGTGTCTTTTGTTATTTTTCCAGAGGAATAAATAACAAAGTAACTTTGGCTGCTTAGTTTCACATATGATTTGCAATGTTTTGTTTTAAAAGTTGCATCCTCTGAGCATGGTATGTTATCTAGGATCAGATCAATGGTAAGCAGCCCAACATCAGTGCCGGGAACTTTAGAGCATCATTACTGGTGTGCCTGTTTTAATACATAGTAGGACTTTTTTTTTTTTTCCATTTTGTAAAACTTTAAGGAGCAAAAGAGATTTTAAATGATGATCCAGATGTTCCCTCCACTTCAAAAAATGAGTGCTACTTGTTACTGCTGGGGCTGCACTGTCACAGGCAGCCATCTGTTTGGGGTGACTGGCACTATGTCCTAGAGTTTCATAAGCTTCACAATTACAGCCCTTCCCTCATCACATCCTCTCCACTGGATTCTTCCTTCAATCCAAGACCAGTGTGATTTCTATTTACACTGTTCACACTGTTTATCAAAGCCTATCTTCATGATCAATTTGCGTATGTTAATTAAATGTATAGTTTTTAATTGTTTCTGTCATAGTGCCATGTATCGTCAATTCATAAAAATGAAGCAGTGAGGCTTTTGAACATGAATTTTATCATATTTACAATCTGTTCATTCATCTACTTATTTCTGTGTATGTGCATGAATGTATGCACCTGTTTGTGTGCAGGTGTTTGCCTGTGAGCATGCAGGTCAAATGGGGGTTCAGTCTCTTAGAGCTGGGGCGACAGGCATTTTGCAGGATTGAAACATGGGCATTGGGATATGTCTTCTGGTCCTCATGACTCCACAGGAAGTGCTGTTAACCACTAAGCTATCTCTCTAGCCCTGGTTAAATTCTTTAATGAAATCTAAACTAATAGGGGATTTTGAGTTGTAATTTTACTTAAGCAAAAAATGGTGAAAATATATTGTTGTAATATTTAATTAGAATTTGAAACTAATTAGCATTGAAGCTATATCCTGTGATGATATTTTATAAAAAAGCAAGTAATGTAATGTGGTTAATAGTTATATCATGAATCTTAAATCCCACACCGTTTCCAAGTTGAACACTGATCTGAGAAAACCTTATTAACACTTGAAGTGTTAAACATTCCATAAATTAGCTGACCATATCACTCTTTACAATTTGCTTTTGATTTGGTGGGTGGTTATATGAGATTTTAGTTAATTAGACCTTTCTTTACTTTCCAATTTTGACAGTTGATGTGGGGGTAAGGGTGTTCCTCAGAGTGTGAATGATGCTTTCTAGTCTAAGACAAGCTTTACTCAAATAAGTGCCAGTGCCAGATGCTCCTGGCCACATAGAATTCCACATAGTCCATGATGTTTTTCTTGTCTCTTGAATTTTAAGAGCTCTCTCTCTCTCTCTCTCTCTATATATATATATATATATATATATATAATATATATATATATATATATAAAATTTGGTATTTTATGTTCCATCTTGGTAGCTGGTTTGGAAGTTCTGGTAATACTAGTACATTTCAAGAGGAATTTCTGACATGATGGCTTCCTGCCAGTAGAGACTGGAACTATGACATAGCCACTGCCTTTGGCCAGAACATATCTGGAATTCCTTGCTAAAGTTAAGAATCAGAGCTTCTTGCATTTGAGATTCATGTCCCTGTGTGCTTGACAGATTTTTACGTCCTGCCTTCATTCTTCTGCCCTCTGAAGACTATCTCTGACAGCAGTTAGGGAACTGGGAGGCAAAATTTCCCTAGGCATAGAACTAGAAGAACCCAAAACAGGACATTTTAACATGTCCAACACAAGACCATTAGAAGAACTGTACTTATTGGGGACTTATCCATGTGGGCTTATTGGGGACCCTTCAAGTCTCTTCTTCTATAGTCTTCAAGGTGTGAATATAGAGTTAAGAACCCAAAATTTGATTGCAGACATTTTGATAGCTGTGCAGTGGTTAGAATCACAGTATAAGGAACTGCCTGGTTTGGCTCTAGGCAGTATGAGTGGGGAAAGGCTTGATCATCAAATGATTTCCAGGTTGGAACCATAGTAGACTTCTCTCTTGGCTGCAAGTAGCACACAGGTGCTTCAGTGTACAAATTGATCCAAAGTCACAATGTCCATACCCAGGTATCTTTGGAAGAGGCAAATCCTTAATAAATGTGAAAGACATAGAAAGCGAGCAGAGAGCATGCATCATAGGGACAGGTAAGGTACCCTGGACAACTCGACAAGGGGCTATTGATAGGACTGATGGCAGAAACTGCAGGGAGACATGGGAAGGTGAGCTGCTCAGTCCAGCTGGTCCTCCTGGGAAGTGTCCATGCATCTTTCTATCTCAGGGGTTGGATTGGGTTTGTAGTACAAACAGCAACTCTGGACAGGATATTTCTGCCATGTATGTCTGTAGCCAGCACAGAACTGAAACTAGGACATGAATCAGATTCTCTGGCCAAAACATTTCTGGCATTCCCAACCAAAGTCAAGAATTAGAACTCTGGTTTTCAAGGTCACAGTTTCTATCTTCTGTTATCATCACAAATGCATGCTTATTTATATAATTGTATGAAATACAATACTTAAAATTTTATTAACATGTACTATGTCTTAGAACATATGATGAATTGTTGAATCGAATGTTACCATCCCAAGCTGGAACATTTATTGATCCATCCCTGATTTTTAAATTAGATAGTACTGAATCCATAGAGTCCTGTTTATTCATAACAAGACCTGTTTTAGTTCTTACTAATAATGATCAACAAATAAATAGGACTTTCTGAAGTATTTTTGTTTGTTTAGTCTTGTCACAAAAGTCAGAAAACAAGGATGGTATTTATGATGGTAATTATGAGTTTGATTGTTTGGATTTTATTAAACTGGGTAAAATATATGGCTATTATTATGATTTAATACAGTTTGTTTCTTTCTTTTTAAGTACTGAATTATCATTTGCAGAAAAAAAAAGTTGATTTCTTTTTTAGCAGTTACTGGATTTATTTATTTTTTTCTATAAAGTCTTCTTCAAAACCATTTTTGTTTTGAATTTATAATATAATTATATCATTCCCACCTTAATTTTACTTCCTCTAACCACTCCCTGGCACCTTCTTTCTCTATTTCAAATTCATAGCCTCTTTTCTTTGATTGTTGTTTTAAAATGTACACACACATACACACACATGCACATACACACACTCCAAAATATGTAAATACAATTTGCTCAGTTTATAATCTAGTGATTAACTGTACATATATGATCTCAGGGCTGACCCCAATCAGTTATTCTGTAATTTTCTCCAATTTTATTTTTGAGGTGCTTGCATTTTAAAACAAGTTTTATTATCACATTTATATAAAAAATCAGGAGGAAGAGAAGGAGTAAATGAGGGGGTAGAAAGGAGGTGAGGGGGAAGGAACAGTAGGAGAGGAGGGAATGGGAAACTGTGGTTGGTATATAAAATAAAATAAAGAAATCAGATCAGTTTAAATGTTTCCACACTCCCCAAATAAATGTCATAGCCATTACTATGTATTTCTCATTGTAGCCCAAATCTCACAGTCCAGGTAACCACTTAGCTACTTTCCATCTCTGTAATTTTGTTAGTTTTGTCTGCTCTTTACACCCTATTCTCATTTGATGTTTACCATTATGAATGTGTAGTAGTTTGAAACAGGGTTCTGCTGTACAGCCCAGAGTAGCCTGGAGGTTAGTATGCATCCCTTGTTAATTTTGAGCATGAAATCTTTTTACCTCTGCATCTCACAAGATAAGATTATAGGTACATGTCAACTCTTTGGGCTCTAGAATCATCTAGCCTGTGCTCTTCAGCTTAGCGTAATGTCTTCAAGGTTTATTATAATGTAGCATATGCTAGTACCTCATTTATGTTACTTGACAAATAATATTTCATTCTTTGAATATAAAATTTTCTGGTACTTATTCATTAGTTCATGACCATCTGTGTTATTTTTATTTTCTGACTATTGTGAATTAAGCACTTTTAATTTGGACATATTAATTTTTTGTACATAATAGTTTTCATCTTTGTTGCTTATATATCTAGAAGTAGAACTGCTGAACTATAGGTGACTATGTTTAACAATATAGGAACTACCGGATTCTGCTCCAAAATATCTTCCATATTTTATAAAATCATTAGTATTGTATTTAAGAGTCTAACTTCTCCATGTCTGTGGATCTTCTTCCTCCTCGAAAAAGCTTACGGGGAAATAGTTTCAGTGTTGCAGCTCAATTTTATTTTAGAATGAGGGGAAATATATAAGATAGAGACAGTGGCTGGGGCACCACCTAATTTGCTTTGGGAACACAGTCTTATCACACAGCTGGAGCACAACACCTAATTATCATGTGGGCCTCATAGAGAGAGCATCTGCAAGGATCTCTGGCAAAAGTCATGCTTTTGATAGGTCAGATATCCAGGCTTCGAGAAAGCTTCCAGATAAGATCAGGCAGATGGCAGGAGTCCCTTTTGTGAGGTGGGGAGTCCTCCATTTTGTATGGAGACTGGAAAGAGGTCCAAATATAGTGGACTGAAACCTTAAGCAATAATGCCTTCCAACATATGTCTTCACCAAGATTAATTATTATCCCTTTATTATTATTATTATTACCTACAAGTGTTATAAGTGTTGTTTTGTAAGTTTGAGGTGCTTTCTGTGATGACTACTTATGTGGACAATCTTTTCAGATGCTTTTGGCCCTTTGAGTATGTTTGATTTTTTGTAATAATAGTTTTATACATTTAAGAGCAGCTATTTAACATTTATTGCTAAATAAAAATTGTGATTTTTTTGTAATTGATTCTTTAATAATTAATTACTCTCTTAAATTTATTTTTAGATTGTTGGTAGTATATAAAGATATAAATGATTTGTCAATGCTAATTGTATATTATGTAACCTTTTTTCAACTCAGCATATATATTAGTTTTTTTTTGTTGTTGTTGTTGTTTTTGTTTTTCTCCAAGAAAGGCTAAACATCCTTTATTTGAAGTGGGGAACACTCATTCAAAACCTAAGTATTTCAGAAGAAGGAAATTTCAGTGATCCCTTTACTAACCTGGGGTAAAGTTGGATTTGTACAAATATTATAACTAGCCATTATTGTAAGGACTTGACACTCTTATTCTGTTTTCCTACTTAACTCTGCTATTGTAAAAATTCATGATTATTAGGTTTGCTGAAACAGAGCCATTGTGTCTTGACACTCCTTTTAATTTTCTTCATGAGACATGGGCCTTAAATCCAGTCAGATTAGTGGTTACTCCCATGATAGTTTTTTCACTTTTGAGCTAGTGGGCATGACTTGCAAGGTTCATAGCTACGTAAGATCAATAATTCCTTTCCTTTCTCCTGTAGCATGAATAGTACTTCCCAGCACTATGAAAGCTGGCCAATAGGGATGAAGCTTCCAGTTCAATACTAGCTTAATTTCTTGATGTTCTGTGACTCAAGAAACTATTACCAAAGACACTATATATTTAAGCCCTAGAACAAGTGATTTGATTTAACTTTAACATTATTGAAGCATGATGTACTCTTGGGTGACTATATTCTCAGAACTTGAGGAATGAGGTACAATATAAAAAATAAGGGCAACCTGGAACAAACAGTGACAAAATCTTGTCTAAGAAAAAGCAAAATAGGTGCCAGAACTGAGAAAAGGTACCAAGCCATGTGGCTAAACATAAATAAGAATTATCAGGTCGTGCAGTGGTGGCACACACCTTTAATCCCAGCACTTGGGAGGCAAAGGCAGGTGGATCTCTGTGAGTTCGAGGCCAGCCTGGGCTACCAAGTGAGTTCCAGGAAAGGCGCAAAGCTACACAGAGAAACCCTGTCTCGAAAAAAACCAAAATAAATAAATAAAAAAAAAAAAAAGAATTATTGGTAAATTTAAGCGTAAGAGCTAGTCACTAATAAACCTGAGCTAATGGCCAAGAAGTTATAATTAATGTAAGCCTCTGTGTGTTTACTAGAGATCAAGTGACTACAGGATGTGGATGGGACCACAGGGCCAGGCAGGACCAGAGAAACCTTCCAACTATATAACCTAAAATAGGTGTATAATATAAATAGTAATAATAAAACAATAATGTTTAATTATACTGCTACTAAAAACTAACAACTAGAATGAAGATCTTTAAATTCATATAAGAAAACAAATAATTATTATATTTCTACATGAATCAAAATACAAACTTTGTAATAGAGCTCAAAACATGCCTACATGCTCTTAACTATATTTTTATTGCATATAAGTAAATTTTCTAAATATAGAAATGAAGACTATGAAATTTCAAAAGTATAGTGCAATATATCACAGATATTTCAAAACTTGCACTTTGAAATACATTAGCAAATTTTGCTAAAATCAGTTAATAGTAAATAAAAAGAAACAACCTTCTTTAGAAAAATCAGTTGTCATTCTGCTGATTTACAATGACATTCTATGGCCTTTTCAATGCAAATAAAGTATGTTAACATGCCAGAAAGAAAGACATGTCACCCTAGTTAGACCTGTCAGGATAAACTAAGTTGAGTGTATCAATGTGTGTGTGTGTGTGTGTGTGTGTGTGTGTACAATCAGAACAACTGTGAAAGTCATTTGTTGTTATTCTTTATCCTATTGTAATCATTATTTTGACAATTAGCTTTTTCTTTTGTCTTTTCCTCCTCTGGATATTGGCTTTAAGTTTTCAGTCTTATAATAGTTAATTTTGACTATTATATTTATTTTCAATAAAAATTCTCTACCTAGAATATTTTTAAACCTGTTTAGATTATTCAAATGGACAGTGAATAAATGAATAAAGATTTTACTACTACATAAATCATTATGTAAACATAAATATGTTACTTAAAATAATAATGCAAATTAATATTAATAACTTTGTTTTTAAAATATCTATATCTTAAATTAAGAGTTGTATTGTTTTGTACTTCTAGAAATATCTTAAATGTGTAATTCAATGACTGACAGCTTGATTCTCACACATTTCAGTATTTTCTTCATTGCTGTGTGACTTTTTTTTCCAGAAGATTACACCATGCACTTGTGATGGGATGAGGAGGGATATGTTTCATAATGGCTGTGTGTTGAAGGTGAGATACTTTGACCTCTCTGAGTTCTCCATTGGTTCTTATTGACTCCGACAGCACCAAAGACGTTTTCCACCTATTGGTCTAAATAATTGTATCTCAACTATTGTCAGAGGATCAACACTAGCTCTAGACATACAGATTAGATTCTTATAATTTCAGCTGTAGAAGTTATCCTAACCCTTATTCAGAGCAATAACATGGTCCTAACCGTTTTACAGATAACAAGTCATAAAAAAATAAGGCAAAAGTTTTAGTGAAAAACACTAATAGGGATCGTACCTGAGGTCTGTGATTCACATTTGTGTCTTTTGTGTAATATTTAGTTACACTCCATACAGGATGGTGTACTTTGTACAATAATAGAAGAATCATGGTTCATGAGCATTCAGTTACTTCAGCATATATACTCAAGTCATATTCTTTTTTTTTTTTTTTTGGTTTTTCGAGACAGGGTTTCTCTGTGTAGCTTTGCGCCTTTCCTGGAACTCACTTGGTAGCCCAGGCTGGCCTCGAACTCACAGAGATCCGCCTGGCTCTGCCTCCCGAGTGCTGGGATTAAAGGCATGCACCACCACCGCCCGGCTCATATTCTTAAGGAAAGAAGAGTACTATAATTGGGTTGGACTTATTCAATATTTATGAAAATAATATCATCATTTATAAGTTTACATGTGCAAGATTTTCAGGTCCTTAAACCTGTAGGAAGATTGAATAATTGACTACTTAAGGTTAGTTTGTATCTTCAGGTACATTGAAATATTCAGCCAGTCTGTTGTTTTTGAAAGTCTATGATTGACCGTGTACTTTTCACTATGATACTGCATTTCTATCTTTACACAAGCTTTTAAAAGAAAAAAAATTAGGAAACCTTACACTATATAATCAAACACTGTCTTAGTAGTATTTTGTTTTATTGATGTTATTCTCAGGTATTTGTCCATGAAACACTTTTGTAGTGTTGAATCATCGTCTTTATAACTGGCGATATGAATAGAGAAATGCATATTTTAAACAATTATTCGTAATTCTGGATGTGTTTTACTTCTGCTTTTCATTTTCCTCTTAGATGAGATTTGGGGTTTAACACAATCCATCAACAATGATATTAAAATAGATTTATTTCTCTTTCTGTTTTTTTTTTCTGCAAAAATGATTTTCTCAGGAGAATAGCAGCAATTAATTGCTGAAGGTCAATATTTCATTTCATTATCCATTTTGCTTTTGATATTCTCTTTAGTTTCAGATTCAAAATTTATTTGAAAGAAAAGAATTCATACTGAAACTTTTATACTTCCATAGAAGGCTAGTTCTTGAGTTTAAGATGCTGAAGTATAAACCACTATACAAATTTAAGTCTGGTAAGCAACATATATATGATATTTATAAAATATAAATGAACTTATCTAATCAGTAAATTCCAGCCCCATGTAACTTAAAAATAACACATTTTAAAATGCTAGAAAAGAATGAGTTTAATAGAGTAAAAAATATTGAAATGACACTTTACAATAGTCCAGACACTAGACAAAGAACCAGAGGCAATTAATAATTGCTGGGGGGAAGAGAAGTAGCCTAGTTCAGAGATGAGCTCCCTTGTAGGTTGTCTAATGTAGAGTGGTCAGCTTTGAAACCATATGCATACTACCAATAAAAACAGACTCAGGAGGGTGTATTTATGCTTTGGGGCATATACATAGTATGTATATGTAAGATAATAATCAAAGAAAAAGAGGATATCAACTTGAAGGAGGCATGGAAGGGGTTTAATGAGGAAAGTGTGAGGAGAAATTGAAAATTAAATATAATAAAAATTTTATGAAGAATTGTAAATAAATAAAAATAAGAAATTGCAAAGCAAGAGAGAGGGAGGGAGGGATGGAGAGAGAGAGAGAGAGAGAGAGAGAGAGAGAGAGAGAGAGAGAG